>JBBBDQ010000581.1:4247500-4297500 GCA_037127315.1 Ascarosepion bandense | reverse complement strand
AACCTACAGCGAGATAATCTTCTGACCAGTCAGTCATGTCTCTTTCGAGACATGATCGCCCAAAGCGTGTATCACGTATGGCACAACTGATTATCTTCGTTCTTTCTTTCTTTTTATTGTTCTTTGTTTTTTTATCTTCCTTTTTGCTTTCTTTCTTTCTATTTTAGTTATTTTTTTCAGCTCTTCTTTATAATATCAGTTAAATGTCATACATAACACGCGCTGTGGCGAACATGTCTCGAAAGATTGATTAGGCAGGAGATTTTCCGACAGTAGGTTGACATTATTTTTGCAGTACACTGGTTGCCAAACAAGGCTATAGAACTCAATCTGTCCCACTATTTAACCCATAGTTGAAGAGAGAGTAGATGGATAAATACCTTTCCGTATTTGCGCATAAGTGAATGCAACGATTTCAATTTTATTAAATATTTAATTTTAAATCTCATTACTTTTTTATATCATTATTTCCATTTTTTTTTATTTACTTTATTTTTGTTTTTATCTTCTTCTATTCTTTTTTTTCCTTATTTCTCTTTGATCTTTTTATACTCTATTTTTTTCATATTTTTACTTTTTATCTTATTACGTCTACAATTTTTATATTGTATTTTTTTCACTGTTATCTCTGTATCGTTATTATCTTTTTTCGCCTTTTTTTAGTATTTTTTGCATTTTATATAATTTCTTTTTTCTTAAATTGATTCTTTCTTTCATTTAGCCCTTTTTTATAATACATTTTCTTAATTTTTTATCATTCGATATCTTTTTTTCTCCATTTTTTAAATTACTTTCTTTTTTCTTAATTGTTGATCTTTTCTGTTTCTTTTTTTCTTTAACTTTTCATCTTTTTATTTTATATTCTTTTTATTGGTGTCTTCCTGTTTTCTTTTTATTTTCCTCCTTTTTTTCTTATTGTTGATCTTTTGTCTTTCTTTTTCTCTTTCACTTTTCATCTTTTATTCTTTTTATTGGTGTCTTCCTGTTTTCTTTTTATTTTCCTCCTTTTTTCTTATTGTTGATCTTTTGTCTTTCTTTTTCTCTTTCACTTTTCATCTTTTATTCTTTTTATTGGTGTCTTCCTATTTTCTTTTTATTTTCCTTCTTTTTTCTTATTGTTGATCTTTTGTCTTTCTTTTTCTCTTTCACTTTTTATCTTTTATTCTTTTTATTGGTGTCTTCTTGTTTTATTTTTATTTTCGTTCTTTTTTCTTATTGTTGATCTTTTGTCTTTCTTTTTCTCTTTCACTTTTCATCTTTTATTCTTTTTATTGGTGTCTTCCTATTTTCTTTTTATTTTCCTTCTTTTTTCTTATTGTTGATCTTTTGTCCTTCTTTTTCTCTTTCACTTTTCATCTTTTATTCTTTTTATTGGTGTCTTCCTGTTTTCTTTTTATTTTCCTTCTTGTTTCTTATTTTTGATCTTTTGTCTTTCTTTTTTCTCTTTCACTTTTCATCTTTTATTCTTTCTATTGGTGTCTTCCTGTTTTCTTTTTATTTTCATTCTTTTTTTATTTTTTGATCTTTTCTTTCTTTTTCTCTTTCACTTTTCATCTTTTTATTCTTTTTATTGGTGTCTTCCTGTTTTCTTTTTATTTTCCTTCTTTTTTCTTATTGTTGATCTTTTGTCTTTCTTTTTTCTCTTTCACTTTTCATCTTTTATTCTTTTTATTGGTGTCTTCCTATTTTCTTTTTATTTTCCTTCTTTTTTCTTATTTTTGATCTTTTGTTTTTCTTTTTTCTCTTTCACTGTTCATCTTTTATTCTTTTTATTGGTGTCTTCCTATTTTCTTTTTATTTTCCTTCTTTTTTCTTATTTTTGATCTATTGTCTTTTTTTTTACTCTTTCAGTTTTTATCTTTTTATTTTATATTCTTTTTACTGGTGTCTTCCTATTTTCTTTTTCTTTTCTTTCTACTTTTTTCTTTCGTTCCTTTTGTTTTCTTTCTATCCCTGTTTTTGTCTTTTTCTTTCCACTTACATTTTTCTTGCATTCTTTTTTTTCATTTTGTCATCTTCCGCTTGGTTCCTCTTTAAATCTTTCTTTTTTCTTTTTTGCTGCATCTTTTTTTTTCAATTGACCTTAAGTGAGTGCTGAATTGCTATCTGATGTCTGTCTTTCTCTATGGCAGTGAATGTTTCGACGATCTCCTCAAGGATGAAAGAGATGCTTGAGGCAGTAGAAATGTGGTTTTAGAGAAGGATGCTGGGGATAGCATGGACTGAGCACGTGAATTACGACGAGGTGTTATTGAAGATATAAACGAGGAAAAACATAGTTAACATAAGGAAGCGACAGATGAGGTTTGTGGGAGCTGCAATAAGGAAAGAGGGCTTAGATAATTTAATACTCACAGGACGGATAGAGGGAAAGAGAGACAGGGGAAAGCAACGCGAGACCTACTTGATATACCCGAGCAAATGGATGGCAGAGTAAAGTTTGGAAGTGATTTCAAGAGGAAAAATTTTGAAAGGGTACAAGAGTCAGAGCCAAGTAGATGTCCATGATAACCTACGTCCTGAAGGGACAGGGCACATGAAGAAAAAGACCTTATCTTTCTTATTTCATATTTTTCTTTAATTTTCATTTTATCTTTTTTCTATCTTTTTAATCTATTTCAATATTCTCCACCATATATACATATATATATATACTGAAACATACATAATTAATGATGGTAAAGTAAAATTGAGCTATGTTATGTAATCACACACGTTGTTTAATACTTGCACAGGAGTGTTGATAGATACCAACCGCCCTGCTATTCACCTCGATGTCCTTGACAAAATCCAACGGAGAATCTGTAGTGTGATCGACCTCGACTTAGCAGCTAGGATACAGTCGCTTTCTCACCGACGCAGTGTGGCTTCCCTGTGTCTCTTCTACAAATTCTTTCAAAGCTTCTGCTCCGATGAACTTAGTTCACTGGCACCCCGTATATATGAATTTTCTCCAGCCACAAGATTAGCAAATACGTCTCACACTTTTACTGTGAAATCGATAATTTGTAAGCGCAAATTTTACTCCAACGGCTTCTTTTCTCACATTTCCCGCCTGTGGAATTCCCTTCCGCTTACTTGATTTCTCGACAGCTACAATCTCCAAAAATTTAATTGTAAAATCAATAGTCATCTCCTATCTCACTAACTTGCATCCTCTCTCAGATGCTCTTTTCTCCGTCCACCCCACTCTCATCAGCATTCTCATCCTATTCATACCCTCTCCCTCACACCCCTTGTAACCTGTCACTCCTTCTCATAACATTACTTCTATGTAACCCCCTACACAACTGTGGCAATAAAATGCCTTGCTTGGGGCGACACGATTATAAAAAAAATCTTTCTTCGTGTTTAATTATTATTCGCTTGTGTGTACGATCGTGGAGATGACGAATATCATCCTGAGATATATTATTCTACAACTTTTGCACCGACTGATATAATATTGTAGGCGTGCAAACAGAATGAGTCAAGATGGCGGGCCATCACATTTCAGAAATCTAGAAAAGTGGCCTGGTGTTCGTGTCGACTTCATATGCCGAAAATCGTTAAGAAAATATTGAATATCGACACTCTTAACATTCCTTTTTTTGCTGGAATATCAGTAAAAAAATGTTGAACGATGTTATGGACATACAAGTGAATGTACGGGTTGAAAAAGAACGGAGAAATCACAGATCCGAGTTTGTATATTCAATTTATAGAGCCAGACTATTCTGAGAACCCTAGAAGTTATGCCAGGATTCGTCATAGGAGGCCACAATTTAAACAATATAAGGTACGCAGATCATACAGTGCTGATAACAGACGCAGAAAGAAAACTACAAAACATCCTACAGAAGGTGGCCGAAGAGAGTGACAAGAAAGGACTACAAATAAACTGCAAGAAAACCGAATGCATGGTCATCAGCAAAAAGGGCAGCCCAAAATGCCAAATACAGGTGAGGGAATCAAGAAGATACAGAAATTTAAATACCTAGGATGTGTTCTAACAGAAGACTGAAAGTGCGACACTGAGATTCGAAGGCGAATTGGTATGGCGAAAGAAGCATTCCAGAAGTTGAGTAAAGTATTAAGAAACAGGTCTATTTCACTGGAAACAAAGAAGAGAGTACTGGATTGCTATGTGATGTCCGTTCTTCAGTATGGCAGTGAATGTTGGACAATATCTTCGAAGTTGAAGGAAAAACTTGAAGCAGCTGAAATGTAGTTCTACAGAAGGAATGCTGCGGATATAATGGACCGAGCATGTGAGCAATGACGAGGTTTTGGAAAGGATGGAGACGAAAAGGAAATTAATAGTGAGAATCATGAGGAGACAACTAAAGTTTCTAGGACATGCAATGAGGAAGGAGGGCTTGGAGAACCTGATACTAACAGGCCAGATAAAGGTAAAAAGAGACAGGGAAAAGCAACGGATAACATATTTGAAGGACTTAATCAGGTGGATGACGGATCGAGGGTTGCATGGTGCAACAGGAGAAAGCGTGCTAAGAGCCACCAGGGACAGGGAGAAGTGGAAAGCCATGATCGCCTACGTCCTGAAATGATAGGGCACATAGAAGAAGAAAAAGTTTTTTTTACCCATCTTTTCAGGCTTGCCTTCCATTTGGCTTAATTTAAACCACTGCAATATTGCAGTGAATGCTCAACAATATCATCAAAGATGAAAGAAAACCTTGAAGCAACTGAAATGTGATTCTACAGAAGGATGCTGCGAATATCATGGATCGAGCATGTGAGCAATGATGAGGTTTTGGAAAGGATGGAAACGAAAAGGAAATTAATACATCAAGAATCAGCATCAGGAAGAGAAAGCTGAAGTTCCTGGGAGGAAAGAGGGTTTAGAAAACCTGATACTAACAGGCCAGATAGAGGGAAAAAGAGACAGGGGAAAGCAGCGGATAACATATTTGAAGGACCTAATCAGGTGGATGATGGAACGAAGGTTGCACGGTGTAACAGAAGAATGCGTGCTAAGAGCCACCAGGGACAGGGAGATGTGGAAAGCCATGATCGCCTATGTCTTGAAAAGACATGGCACATAAAAGAATATGCTCACTTACCTGCAAGTTTTTATCACATTAGATTTCTAATCTCTACACGATTCAGCGTTGAAAACTTTGAAAAATTAAGTGTAGTCGGCTGATTGTTACTATGTAAAATTTGAAAGAGTTATCAAAACAATTACTATGAGTAGCCAGATAATTGTACATAAATTGAAAATCGCCATCACACTTATGTATGTTGAAATATTATTTTCCGTCAGCTAATTTACGTATACTACCGGCCATAATTATCAGGCCAGCCTATGTTTTTTGAAGAAATGATGTATTTCATACTATTTTAGTATTTATTACCAAATGAAAATATAATAGTTCTTTTATTATTATTACTTTGCAAAATTTTACAAATCACCCAAAATTATCTTCATTCTTTCATTGATGAAACTGCAATATAGGTAATTATTAAATTTTTGATAAATTCATTTGATGTACATGTTATTGTGCAATATTAACAAAAGACCCATTCTATTTTCATTTACAATTATTCACGTGGCAATAAATACTAAAAAAGTAGTATGAAATACATAATTGTTTTAAAACACTGGTGTTGCCTCATAATTATGGCCGGTACTGTATATAAGGTTTGCAATTATATATACAAGGTGTATCAAAAATACTTTTACAAACTTTGTGGAGCGGATTCCTGACACCAAATCAAGGACAAAAGTCCGTATAAACGTAAACGTGTGCTGATATATGGATCGTCCCCAACAGCCTGTAGAAAGAGTGGACAAGAGTAGATCTCGTTCTTTCGCGATCCATAGTTTGTCGTGCTGTGTATCATACCTCAGCAGGGCGACGATAAACAACAGCAAAGTTTGAATGACGCAATGACTCGGCTGATTTCTGTCTGGAAACGTAATCTGATACAACCGTGCAGCCTCGCGTCCATTACCATTTACGCGGCCGTATGTAAAAATCATATCTCCCTGTTCATCAGAAGAATATCCTGCTATTGTTAAACGGAACACTCACTACTGCAAACATTAAATGTTGAAGACAGACTAATCACCGATGGACACGCGTGACAAATATAACCCAGTCTACATCCTGCCAGCGCAGCGCCATCTACCGTGAACTTCTTTTAAACTTAATAATTCAAAATCGAATATTTGCGGTAATATGTATTTGCAATCCTTTTGTTCTTGTTTAATGTGAGGGACCCACCCTAAAGTTTGTAAAAGTATTTTTGATACACACTGTATATATTTTAAGAATATACATGTATCTAAACTTTTTTATAAGTGAAACTTTGTCTCTCTGTGTGTATATGTGTGTGTCTGCGTGTGTGTCTGTTACCTATAGACTTCGAAACGGCTGAACCGATGTTCTTGAAAATTTACACAGTTAAAATCTGGTTATAGAAAGAGTGGTCCGATTTTAATCAAATTTGTTAACTCATAGACAAAAACATAAGAAACGATATTCAGAAGTTTCAAGGTTGCAGTTCTTACAATATTGTAGAAAATCGATAATATATATATATATATATATATATATATATATATATATATATATATATATAAAAGGCAAGATATTTGTGTGTGTGTCTGTTTATCTGCCTGTATGTCTGTTTTTTCAGCCCTTTTACTTTAGTTTTTGCTTCGGGTTTGGCTCTAAGTAGGTATAATTGTAGTTCTTAGTCTCAGCCATGATACCATTTACGCAGAGGGCTTATTTAGCCTTCAAAATTCAGTTTACAACGAAAAAAACTTATTTGATATCGATAGCAGGAAATCAAAATTTGACTTATATCCATTCATTTTTCTTTCAGTCTACGGTTTCGTTTTAACTGGAAACAACTATTGATTTTTAGTCTTTCGTGCCAACGTCCAAAGAGTCTGAACTCCAGGACCATGGATTAGTTTTAAAGCTTTCATTACACCCGAGCAACGCCGGGCTATACTGCTAGTAATGTATATATGGACAATTTGGTGTAATGGAAATTTTGAATTCTAGTCAAATTTGTTTCATTCAATAAAAGAATGTATTAATCCATCTCTTCTCCATTATCTATGGGTTAAATTGCAGGAAAAAAATTGTATCTGCCTGCGCACGATATGTATATCCTGCCACTGTTAAACGGAAAACATATCAGTTGCCTCACTACACGTGCTAAACGCTGATATCAGACTAGCAACAAATGTACACGAATAACAAATATAACCTAGTCTTCACATTGTCATCTACCGTAAGCATACTTTAAACTTAAAAACTAACAAAGGACTCGTGAACATATATTTACATGGACTTTTGTCCTTGCTTTGTTGTGATCAACCCGCCCTAAATGTTTGCAAGCGTATTTTGACACATCTCATATATATATATATCCGTGTCAATAAAAAAAAAATTTTACAACGTCCAAAACATTAATTTAAAACAGTGCTAGATATATAAAAAATATAGAGCTGTGAATATTTATTCTAAATTATATTTTAGAACATGTACAATTTTTCTTTATAAATCTACTACAAACTGCACATTTGTTTCGTCATTGAAACTACAATGTCTCATCAGGTGGTGTGGACAGGATTGGAAAGCCTCTTTTCTTATATTTGGTGAGTTGTTTGTGAGATGTTGGCGGAGGTTAGTCATAAGGGAATAAGCCTTGTGAATTGTCCGTTTAAATTTTGAAGAAAGTGGTGTAGATAGTGAATATAATTGATTAATGAGTGTCTTGCAATTTTGTAAACAGATTTTACATTAGCAGATAAGTTTTATGATCTTGCGCCTAGACTTTATCCTTTGGATTTCTTAGAAGAGCAGAGTAGAGAGGTGTAAGTGGTGGGAGGATTAGATTGGACTTACCGCTTATTTGTACAAAATATTTTGTAGAATATTTTTTGTATTTAAGCACAGTTCTATAATTAATCTAATTTTTTTATATTTAACCTCAATTTTGGATTTAGGAAATCGATTTTTCCTATTAAATTTTAAATTTTAAATTAGATCACAGTTTCTAGTGTGTAATGGTGAGATGTAATGTAAGAAGTAAAATTTAATGTTATATATACATATATATATATATATATATTGTCGAGTTGTGATGGTTTTTCAGTGCCAGGACGGTTGTTTTTTTCAGTTGTTTACTGATAAAAGAAAATTTTGGCAAGCAGCTTTTTGTCATAAATGCTGATATCGAGGTAGAGTAAAATGTTAATAGTATCAATGTGGGAAATTTGTCACTTAACGGAACAGAGATATGCGGATTTCAAAGTTTCGTGAAAGCACCATTGTAATGCCCTTACTCTTCAAGATTTTTCTTCATCTGCTGTTGTTTTCTCGGGATTTTTCTTGTATATATGGGGCTTGGCGTAATTTAATATCTTTTATATTTGTGTGGTTTTGCAGGTAGTTAATTACTTTTGATTGATTTCTGCTGTGTTTTTAGTGTGTTGTATTGTTTGCAGGTGGTTAATTGCTTGTTATTGCTTCTTATTGTGAACACAAGTTAACAAAATGAAAAGGAAAGGTCACACAGTAAGGAAAATCCTCTAACAATCATTCAGAAAGGATTGAAAGGAAGAGTTTTTGTTCTATCCATGCATTTGCCGTATAGACAATATGTTATCAAATTAGGATATAGAAATACCGACAAAGTTTTATTTTTGACAAGTGGAGACGTTTCATGAAAATAGATTTGATTGAAGATAGATTCGATTATTTATATCATCATTCTAAAATACACACAAATACGCAAACGCACATTTCATTCTTCAGTTTCTGTTTTGATGAAGCCTTGAATGTTGCTTTAAACCATTTTGAAGGATTGCATGAGAATTTGCTCCGGATTCATTTCAGAAAAAGCTATTCTGATAATGAGATGAGGATTTATCATGAATTTAATTCCCCCCCCCCCCGCTAAAAAAAACTAGATAAATGCATTAAAAACATTCGACTTAAACTAAGAATTGTAAGAATAAATATTTAGGACTTTATACATATAAATTCTTCGTAACTTGTTATATTTTATTTTGAATGTATCTATTTATCTCTCTCTCTCTCTCTCTCTCTCTATATATATATATATATATATATATATATATATATATATATATATATTACGGAAATTAAGGAAGATGAACGAAACTTGGAACTCTCGACCACGAATGTGTTATATAAGCTTGATTAAAGCCTCATTTAGCCTGATGGTCATTCGTAGTCGAGAGGTCTACGACGTGTCAGATCACATGATAGCTTCCCCTATATGAATAGGGATCGCAGGTTCGAATTCTGCCGAATGACACATTTTCGTAATAAAAATTTATCGTAGATAATCAGGCCGGTAGATATAAATATATAATACTGTTTAATTAAAAACAGAATATCTTCTTAAATACGAGTATCGATCAAAGAATTATGTTCAAACAAATCATTTCTATATACACTATTTTGCAAAAATATTAGGACAAGAACTATTTTATCTTTTATGAGGCACATTAAGAGAAAATAAACAGTTTAATTAAAGTAATTTATTTGATTTACTCAACAAATGCTTTAACAAGAAAAAATACTTTTTACAAAATAAATTTAATATTTAGCATAATAGCCTTTTGCTTTGATCACAGCCTTCATTCTGTCAGGCATTGACATCCCAAGCTTCTTCAATATATCTAATGGTATCTCCTGCCAAGCAGCTAGTATTTGTTCTAAAGTGTGCCTTGCGAAGTAACATTAGATT
Organism: Ascarosepion bandense; assembly: GCA_037127315.1. Taxonomy (NCBI): domain Eukaryota; kingdom Metazoa; phylum Mollusca; class Cephalopoda; order Sepiida; family Sepiidae; genus Ascarosepion; species Ascarosepion bandense. Next base: position 4,287,753 of record JBBBDQ010000581.1, on the reverse strand, counting down.
TATCAATATTATTTATCTAAAATACCCCATAGATGTTCGATAGAGTAGTTTCAAAATAACTTGTTTAATAGAAACAGGAAAAATTAAATATAACTTCTTTTTAATACATTTTTTACACCTAATTTTAAATAATGAATATTTATTAGCAATTTACTTGGCGTTTCACCCAGTATTTCAATTTCAGTGAGGTTTTTAGAAAAATCACCGCTGTCCTAGTACTTTTGCACACAGCCGGTAGTGTTCAAACGTGTTAGGAAAGGAATGAATTTAAACTTTATTTTGATGGCTTATAAAAGATAAAATAGCTCTTGTCCTAATATTTTGAACAGTACGGTATATATATATATATATATATATATATATGTGTGTGTGTGTGTGTGTGTGTGTGCATGCATATGTATATATACATATATATATATATATATATATATATATATAAACTTCTTCGTAATTTGTTATATTTTATTTTTTAAAGTATCTATTTATCTACATATATATATATATAATGTGTGTATGCATATATATATATATATATATATATATATAGACTTCTTCGTAATTTGTTATATTTTATTTTTTAAAGTATCTATCTCTCTATCTCTCTATCTCTATCTATCTATCTATCTATCTATCTATATATATATATATATATATATATATAAACTTCTTCGTAATTTGTTATAGTTTATTTTTTAAAGTATCTATTTATCTACACACACACACACACACACACACACACATATATATATAATGTGTGTGTGTATGCATATATATATATCTATATATAAGTTTCTTCGAAATTTGTTATATTTTATTTTTTAAAGTATATATATATATATATATATAATGTGTGTGTGTGTGTGTGTTATAAAGTGGACAGGAACGAACGAAACAACATAAAATTGATCCATCTTGAAAAGAACACAGGACAGTAAGGAATAAAGTGATAAGAATCGTGACAAAAGCTGACAAGAACTGAAAGAAAGTTTGCCTTTGAGGACTTGGCTAAATGGTTAGAGCAACAGACCTGCGATCAAAGAATCTGCCCTTCTATCTTCCATAATTGTGTTTTGAACTTCCTTTTTGCCCGGTGCGGTTTTTTCATCTTCCCCACCACCAATATTTGAATGAAAGCTTATATTTCAACGTTGTACTTGTAAAACCTATCCAGTCACATGAAATTAAAATTTGTCAACACCCACATAGACACAAGCACATAAGCGCAAACACATATTTATAATATATATATATTATAATATTAGCATTTATAATATATATATATATATATATATATATATATATATATATATATATATATTTCCAAGTGAAGAGGACTCAGGTTTTTTTTATTTTGAGTGCTCTGGCATTTATTTTATTCTAAACAGTGCTCAATATAATGAGTATTATTATAGAGTTTATATAATATAATTATATGGTTATATATCAATTTTAAAATTGATATATAACCATAAAATTATATATATATATATATATATATATATATATATATCATAAATGTTATATCGTAACATATATATATATATATATATATATATATATATCTCCACAAACAGATCTGTTTCGCTGTATCACAGCGAATCAGTACGTTTAGACATCCGATTGCTTTTTACCCAGGATTGAACCCGCTCGAATTGGTGTATCACAGCTCATTATATTTATATATATACACAGTATGATAGGCAAATTGTCACCATTTTATTCATTTATTGTTATTTCGCTGATGCGAGTTGAGTGTTGTGTGCTTTTGATTTCGTCGAGTGCGCAATATAGTGTGGTCAGTTGGTCACCACCTGTGAGACAAAGAGTACTATGACGCAATTCACCCCGCTATAAATTTAGAAACAATGTGCTGTAGAGCCTGGCATTTCCGCCAGAAGCCTGAATACGAATATTTCTGAATGTTTGGGCGTCAATGTGAGGACAGTGCAGAGGATTCGGAAGGATTTTTTTTTCATCCTGTTTATAATTATTGTGTATTTGTCTGGTTACGACAGAATAAGTTAGTGGTGCGTTTATTTTTGCTTGCATCAGGTTATTTTTTTTTTTGTTATATTTCGTTCAGGATATTTTTTATTCTTTATCAGCAAAATACAGAAATTATTGTTAATTATAGTTTGTTTAATTCCTTATAGAAGCGGGAGAGATTAATTTGATTTTGGCTTGGCAATACATACATATATAACACGTTAAAAACTCCCCTGCTTGCCGATAAATTAGGGGTAGGCTCTCTGATTAACGCCAAAGAGGTCCGAGTTTCGATAAAGGCTGGAAGCAATTGAATATCTTGCCGCACTGACAAACTGTGATACAGCGCAACAGGAGTGTATATGGACGACTATATATATATATATATATATATATATATATATATATATATATATTCATCCGCAGACAGTCCTTTTTTGCTGTATCACAGCTCGTCAGTACGGTTAGACATCCGATTACTTTCAACTAGGATTGAAACCTGAACGATTTGACAACAGTAAACTATGGGTAGGCGTTGACGGAGGACAGATTTTAGCATATTACATACACAATGTAAACACACGCCAGTAGCCAAGAGTGTTCAAAATCATTACTGAATGATCGTAGAGTAAATAGCAGTGAGTAGCTACTGTTTTTAAAGAGTACCATTTCTCCAGAGTGATCAATCGACGGGCGAAATCACAAATTAAAACCAAAATACGATGTTTAGAACGGCTCATGATTAAACATAATAGACGTTCACTGTCTGTTATATTTAATATATATATATATATATATATATATATATATATATATAGTAGGGTAAGGATCAAATAGAAAACGGTATGAGATGTGCGTTGTAGTGCAGTGGATATCGGTTCGATAGTGGATATCGAAAAAATTATAGAGTCTTGTTAGAATTCCAGTTAAATTCGTTGCATTCAATCACGCGCAAATAGCTTTGGAAAATGTATTCATCAATCTATTTTCCTTCCAGCTACGGATTAAATAGTAGGGCAGATTTGGTTATGTAGCCTTGGTTGGCAACCAGTCTACCGCAGAAAATAAAGCAACCAACCGCGATAAAATATACTCCCCAGTCAGTTATATATAATTACCTGTATATAATTACCTGTATATAATTACCTGTATATAATTACCTGTATATTTCAATGAAATTTGAAAGCTAACCTTTACCTTTTGGCATGAACAATGGCCATCGTTACATAAAAATACTTTCATCCACCTTCATGACTTAACTCCTTCTGACGGAAGATCACCACTAACAGAATAAGACAGATTTGTTTGACCAAACATGTCCACTGACATAAAATCTTTAATGCAGCAAAAACACCAAATTGGGAAACATACAAAATCGCACATTGGTAAATTCCAGAGATCCGACAGTGGATTCACACATTTGCATATAGACATTGTTGGATCACTTCCAAACGCACACGATTTCACTTTTATACTCATCGTAATGGATCGATTTAGTCGATGGCCTACTGCTTTTTTATTTCAAATACTTCCGCAGAGACTATCGCAAAAGCTCTACTGGACAACTGGATCAGTAAATCTGGAGTGCTATCTGTGATTACTACTTACAGAGGACCACAGATTCAATCCATACGTTTCAAGGAATTTTTCAGTCTACTCAGATTCAAAGATATCCGAACTACTGCATACTGTCCTTGTACCAATGGAATAGTGGAAAGATTCCACAGACATAAAACCTGCATGTCCACAAACATTGACACTTAAAGCTGAGTAGATAACCTACCTATTAACCTCCTATTAATACGAAATACTTTAAAAGCACACCTACACTACACACCAGTAAACTTCACTGACATTACCTTTTCAATACTTTGAGGTAGGCAAAATATCAACCCAATCTACTAACGTCGTCAACAACACTAACAGACAAAATGAATATGTTATCTTTTACGCCGGCTATATGTGTAAGAAAACAATCTTTTACATCTGCACATCTACATAACAGCGGGTATTTTTTTTTCTTGGGAATAACATTTTTTTTTTCTTGGGAATAAAATTTTTTTTTAATCATTTCACCCCGAGCAAGTCAGAAATTCCACTGATGAGCGGGAGGCTACATAACTTTAGAAAGATTAATTAGAAAAGAGTGAGGAGTACAAACTAGTTAGAAAGGAGCAATAGAAAGCTGAGAATGCAAGTGCGATGACAGATACATAGGTGGAGAGAAAGGGAAGGATATACGGGGGTGGGGAGAGAGTGCTTAATAGATGAGTATTAATATAGCATTTAAATTTCCTGAGGTTGTAGCCGTCAGGAAAGCAAGAATACGGGAGCGAGTTCCACAGGCGGGAAGTGCGAGAGAAGAAGCTGCAGGAGTAGAATTATCGTCTGCATTTGGCTAACCTGACTGTGAATGGGTGGGACCCAGTTGCCAGTCTGGTTGCACGAGTAAACACCTGTTGAGGAGGCACCAGTGACTTAAGTTCGTCCGAGCAGAAGCCATGCAGCTTTACAGCTAACACATTGCAGTAGGCAATTATAATAATAACCATATATTTATGCTCTACTTTTGTACTGAGCACTTTTTAAATAAATAGATTATACATGATTATATATTTATATAATTAAATTTGTTATACAATTAAATATTAAAAATACTTTGCAACACGGAAATTTCTATGTTTTGAGATTTCTATCATGGCAGAAGCCATGAAATTATTTATAGAACAGACAAAGGGAGGCCACATTTCGACGGTGGGGAAGTGGCTGCAGTCGAGCCGCCAGATCAGTACCTATCACATTACAGACTCTCCTTTGGAGCCTGTCGAGAACACTGAGGAGAACGGCAGGGGCGCCTGACCATAAATGGCAGCAGTACTCCATGCACGGACGGATGGTTGACTTGTATATATGCAGGATGGATTCAGGTGGAAAAAACATCCTGGATCGACATAGTGACCCAACCTTCTTAGCAGTATTTACGAAATTTTTTCCAAATTATTCAGGTTCACATAAACGACATGAAAAATATTTCACCATTAAAAAAAAGAAAAGAAAGGCACTGAATCAGTTGATTGTTTAAAAACAGCTTACATTAAAAAATCACACAAACACCTGTCGCAAATCAAATCAAACCAACAAACATGCCCTCAATTAAAATTTCAATACCTCCAACAACAACTTCAAAAAGTAATCGCACTGTACATTTAAAAGTAAATTGTTCGTTGTGATTCATATCTTTCTTTTTTCATTAAGCCATCAAAACAGGGATTAATGACACTTTATATGTATCCATATATGTATCCATATAGTGAACTATTTCATTCAAGTCGCTACCTTCATCGTGTCTCCGCAAACGGGAGTCAAGCCTTGATCGCCTACATTCTAAATGGTCATAGCATTAAGAAAACATGAGGTGAGAAATTGCACGACCCTATTTCGTAGTTTAGCTTTCAAGAGAATCAAAGTATGACAAAATATTTTGCTAATATGTTTGTTTAAACGGTTTTATGCTACCTAAGAGACATTATTTGGAAAAGCTGCGAATATCCAAGTCAAAATGATCTGATAATTGCATATCGGAGCTTTCATACATATTTTAATAGAATTATCAGATAGTTATGTTTTTCCTAATTTTGCACTTAACATAACCGCAGGCAAATAATTGACTATTTCATTTTTAATCCCAGAAAGATCAGAAGAAAAATGAAAGATGCTTTTTGATTTTTGTGATTAAATAATAATAATAATAATAATAATAATAATATGGAAAAATCTGTAAGCAAACACTGGTATGAACATCACCCAGCACTGGTTACAGAAATAGATGTCACCATTCTATGGGATTACACCATCTACACAGACAGAAAAATTGAAGCAAATAGGCCAGACATTATTGTTAAAAAGCCAGAAAGGGAAAACTTGTCTCTTAATTGATGTGGCTTGTCCAGCGGATTGTAACATAGCAACCAAGGAATTAAAAAAAACTGTCAAAATATAAAGACCTGGAAATTGAAATAGAAAAAATGTGGAAATTGAAAACAAGAGTTGTGCCAGTGATAGCAGGTTCACTTGGAATGATAAAAAATGGAACAAAACAACACATTGAAAGAATCCCTGGAAACCCCAGCTTAAGAGATATACAAAAAATTGTCTTATTAAGTACAGCCCGCACACTAAGGAAAACTTTGTCTATATAACGCTAGGGATGATGGGGAAGATAGAAAAAACATGAAATGGAGCCATAACAACACGCCACGACCTGCTTTAGGTCTTCCCGCAGACTTGGTTAGTAGTGCGACCATAGCAGAAATCGAAATATGATGAAAAATAACATATTGCCCTTAAGAACATAGCAAGGAAGTACATTGGATTGCGCAAGAGATAGAACGAATGAAAAATAAACCAGAACAGACATGGTCTGGAATTACAGAAGATGATGTTAAATTTGCACTAAAAAAAGCACACAATTGGAAATTCCCAGGTATAGATAAAATTCCTAGCTTTTGGCTATATTATTTAAATGCAGCACATAAAAAACTAGCTAAAGAACTTCAGGAAATGGTTGACGATCCCACTAAAATTCCTGCATGGATGACCAAAGGAATTACATTTCTTCTACCCAAGAATGGTGACACAAACAACCCGAAAAACTACAGACCAATTACATGTCTTCCGACAACATATAAACTATTAAAATCTATTTTAACAAAACATACATATTTATTCTTAGAAAGAAATGACATGATACCGCTTGAACAAAAAGGGTGCAAACGTGGCTGTTATGGTTGTAAAGACCAATTGCTAATTAACAAAATGATCCTGGAAAACTGCTACAGTACAAAGAAAAATCTTAGTACTGCCTGGATAGATTATCAAAAGGCATTCGATAGTGTGCCACATTCCTGGATTTTAAAGACTTTAAATATATACAAGATATCGCCCGTCATCATCAATTTCATCAAACAGTGCATGTCTATATGGAAAACAACCCTGTTTACCTCAATCATATAAATGGAACCTATAAGTCTGATGAAATAAACATCAAAAGAGGTATATTTCAAGGTGATTCTTTATCTCCTTTACTATTCTGCATATCATTAATAGCACTAACCAGTCAACTTAATAAGATAGAATGTGGTTATAAAATAGGCCAAAAGAAAATAAGCCATCTATTTTACATGGATGACTTAAAGTTATATGCTAAGAATGATAATGAGCTGGAAGGTCTTCTGCAAACTGTAAAATGCTTCAGCGAAGACATTGGAATGAAATTTAATTTGAATAAATGTGCTAAAGCTACAGTTTTACGTGGAATCAATACAAGAAACATCCTCAATTAGCCCAGACCCTGCTATAACAATAAAAGAATTAAAACCAGAAGAAGCTTATGAATACCTAGGTGTAAATGAGAGCGTAAACATTCACCATAAAAAAATGAAAGAAATAGTGCGTAAAGAGTACTATAGAAGGCTACGAATGATATTAAAAACTGAATTAAATTCACAGAACAGAGTTATGGCCATTAATAGCCTTGCAATCCCAGTTGTCCAATATAGCTTTAACATCTTAAACTGGACTCTAAATGACATCAGGCGAATGGATGCTAAAACAAGAAAGCTTCTTTCTAAGCATAAGATGCATCATCCAAAGGCTGATGTAGACGTCTATACATACCCCGTAAAGAAGGTGGAAGAGGTCTTATTCAGCTGGAATTGTCATACAAGACAATAACTATTGGCTTACTAACATACATAGAAACAACAAAGGATTGGATGATACAATTAGTAAGACAACATGAAGAAAGAAAGAAAAAATATTCAATAATAAAAGAAGGCAGTAAATACAAACAAGATTTACAGTTAGTAGATTCTGTAGAAAAGCAAAACAGAAGCCAAGAACCAACTATTGCGGCTAAAAATATGAAAATGAAAGCCAAAGATAAAGCTCTTGAACAGATGAAACAGCGCTGGCAAGACAAACCTCTGCATGGCCAATATCCAGAACGTGCCAATAAATCCAATGTTGACAAAGTTAATACTCATCGATGGTTACGTGCATCTGGATTAAAGTCTGAAACTGAAGGCTTTATTCTTGCAGCACAAGACCAAAGTCTTTTCACGAGAAACTTTCAGGCAAATATCATGCATAATAATATGGATCCAAAATGCAGGTTTTGTGATAAACACCAAGAAACAATAGACCACCTAATCTCAGGCTGTTCTGTGCTTGCCCCAAATGAATATAAAAATCGCCACGATAGAGTTGGGCAATATTTACATTGGGCAATGTGCAAACATTATGGAAAAGCTGTAAACAAACGCTGGTATGAACATCACCCAGCACCGGTTACAGAAATAGAAGATGTAACCATTCTATGGGATTACACCATCTACACAGACAGAAAAAGTGAAGCAAACTGGCCAGACATTATTGTTAAAAAGCCAGAAGGAGAAAACTTGTCTATTAATTGATATGGCTTGTCCAGCGGATTGTAACATAGCAATCAAGGAATTTGAAAAACTGTCAAAATATAAAGACCTGGAAATTGAAATAGAAAAAATGTGGAAATTGAAAACAAGAGTTGTGCTAGTGATAGTAGGTGCACTTGGAATGATAAAAAATGGAACAAAACAACACACTTGAAAGAATCCCTGGAAACCCCAGCTTAAGAGATATACAAAAAATTGTCTTATTAAGTACAGCCCACACACTAAGGAAAACTTTATCTATGTAATGCTGGGGATGATAGGGAAGATAGAAAAACATGAAATGGAGCCATAACAACACGCCACTACCTGCCTTAGGTCTCCCCGCAGACTTGGTTGGTAGTGAGACCAAAGCAGAAATCGAAATATGATGAAAAATGACATAATAATAATAATAGCTTATAAAGAACATTCGGCATTCATTGATGAAGCAGATTGTATTACTGAAGAAGAAGAAGAAGAAGAAGAAGAAGAAGAAGAAGAAGAAGAAGAAGAAGAAAAGGAGCATTTTAAATGAAAATCTATTTTCCGACAAAAGTTTTACTCGAAGGATGGCACAATGGTTGGACTTTTGTCTTGTATATATTAACATTTATTTATTGTTCATCAGAACACATTTATTCTTTGATAACGTATTAGGGACGATCATAATTTTTGAAAGAGGAAATAAGAAAAGAAAATATTTTATTTTGATTTGCATTCGATTATGTCTTTTTAAAATAATAATATTTTTACTTGCACGCATTTGCAACAGATTTTAACAAATAAAACGAACGCTGACATATTTAATTTCATTTAGTAAATTTGATATTTACAATGTTATACTTTTCTTGCAAAAATACTAAATTGATATAATTTCTCCACGGAAATATCTTTTAAAATATGTGCAATTGTTAATGGCCAAACAGCATTTTACAACGATTTAATTATTAATTAATTGCTGTATATTTTAAAAATGAAAAACTTTTAATAAAGAAATTGCTTCAATAAGCAGAAAAGACTTTATTAAATTACAATAATTGAGTCTAATTCTGATTTTAAAATGGAATATATATATATATATATATATATATATATATATATATATATATATAATGCAAACAATGTGTTTTCTTATTTTTAATAAAATTCGTTCATACTCACGGATAATCGTTCGCGTATTATAATAAGATGTCAGAAATGAGCTGTAACGTTGACAGATGGTATTATCATTCATTTCTCAATGTTTCAAATACTTTCCATCTCCTTCCGAGATCCTTCTTCATGGTCATACACGTGCTAAAGCATAAAAAACTGTTCTTTTTAAAAACACTTTAGAACATTACTACTGTGTTCATAGCGGATTCTATTAATTGACGGCTTACGTTTTCTAATAAATATTGCTTCGAGAATCTGTAGTTTGCTTTTCTTATTTTCTTGCTGTAGGATAGTTGTGTTATCGATTATTATTTTTTATATTGTGAATATAGACAGGAATGTTGTTGTAGATGTCTAGAAATGGACGAATGGTCAGACAAGTGTAATGTAAGACGTCCTGTTAATGTAGTTGTTGTAAATCCAACATATATACTTTTTTTTTGTTTTTTGTCGGGGATTCATTCTCCCAAGGAACATTTGAATTGATATATAATGTTCGTTTTATGTAACGCATCAGTTAGTGGGGAGGAGTTATTACAGATAATTAAATTAATAGCATTTTATTTTTGATAATATATTATTAATTTTAATTTTTATTAGAATCAACGGGAGATATATTAGTACGAATGAGATTTTTTATTATTTTTTCATTTTGTTTGTAGTTATCTGGTTGCAATAGAAGAGTTTGATGTGTTTAGTTTCTTTTGTCGAAGTAACCATATTTTGTTTTATTTTTTCATCTACAATGTGGTTTGGGAAGTCATTATCAATGAGTATGTGCTTAATATTTTTTAGTTAGGAGTAAAATATCTTTTCTGTGAAGAAGTTGATTTGAAAGAACGGTGTCGAAAGAAAATGGACAATTTTATAGTAGTTTGTAGTCTTCCCATATTCTAACGTAATAATTAATAATAAATAAATAAATATATATGAGTGTGTATTGTTGGGCGGCGCGAGATCAAGAGGTCAGAAAGGTTCGTTTTCTGACCGTGCAGCCCGATCCAACCGTGCGACAACGTTGGAATATGCCTGAAAACCATAACACGGGTTGAACCAAGCCTTGGGAGTAAAACTGGGTAGACGGCTCCCTTTGAGGGGCCGACGATGGCTCTGCTGGCGGGAAGTCACAAGTTATCGTGACCGGGGCTTTTGGAGTTGTTCAAACTGTTGATCGTGCTAGATAACACTCTCTCACACAGGCCTGCTCAGCACAGTTGCAGTATAGACGACAGATTGACTTTGTGGGTGTCGAGCAAGCGTCTGCAATAGAAGATTAGCTTGCAGCCCCAGTAGACAGGTACTCTCGAATACGAACCAGCTACTATTATATATCTAAACTTATTTATAAATGGAACTTTGTTTATGTGTGTGTGTGTGTGTGTGTGTGTGTGTGTGTGTCTGTTTCCTATAGTCTCCGAAACGGCTGAACGGATTTTCTTGAAAATTTACACAGTTGTACCATAAGCGTCTGCGAGTGTTCTTAGCTAGGTTTTGTGTCGAGGTACCCCCGATAAATAAGGAAAATCGATAATCGAAAAAATCGGGTTATAAAAAGAGTGGTCCGATTTTAATCAAATTTGCTACACTCATAGACAAAAAACATAAGAAACGATATTCAGAAGTTTCAAGGTTGCAGTTCTTACAATAGTGCAGAAAATCGATAATGTATATATATATATATGTTTGTGATGTTTGTGTGTGTGTCTGGTTTATATGCCTGTATGTCTGTATTTTTTCAGTCCTTTTATTTTTGTAGATATAATTGTAGTTCCTTAGTCTCAGGCATGATACCATTTAATCAGAGGACTTATTTAGTCTTCAAAATTCAGTTTACGACGAAAAATACTTATTTGATATCAATGCCAGGAAATCAAAATTTTACTTACATCCATTCATTTTTCTTTCAGTCTAAGGTTTCGCTTCCAAGTGAAATAACGATTGCTTTTTAGTCTTTCGTACAAACGTCCAAAGAGTCTGAGCTCCAGGACCATGGATTAATTTTAAAGCTTTCATTACACCCGAGCAACGCCGGGCTATAATGCTAGTATTTTATATATATATATATATATAAACAAATTATTACTGGAACAAAATTGAACAATTGAAATTAATAAAGTAAGCTTCATACTTGCAGACCTTTGTTGAGGTTTCCAAAGGTGGAATAAAAAATAAGAAATACAAAACGACCAACCAGCTTCAATCCCGTACTTCATCAGGGTATTACTGGGACTTATTTTGTTTTATTGTTTATATATAGATATATTTATTCGACGAAAAATATTTTACGATAATAATTTCTAATTTTTGTTTCTCATGATATAAAATTAAAGGATATTAGTTTCACATTTATAGAAGATTAGAACAGACGTTTTAAATCACTGGCGACAATCTCTATGATATAAACTAAAAGTATATATATATGAATAGACACGAATAGATTGATAGATAGAAACAGCGACTTCCTTCCATCGCTCAATAAGTTTTCAACGCCACGACCTTAGAAATCTCTCTGTCTTGATTCAAAGAATTATTCCAACCAAGCCGTTAATTCCACGTCATTACTAAACGATACACCGCGGAAAACGTACGAAAGTGATAAAAAAAAAAATACAAGACAACAATTCACAATGACGATAATTTTTAGTTTGTTGTATATTTTCCCCCAATATTGTTCTTTGTATATTGGGTTGAGTTCATAAGCATTTTTTTTTTTTAAGCAAAAAGCTACAAAAAATTAATAAATAATTCACTCTTCGTTGCTGTGCACAACTTCCTCTCGCCGTTCTGTAAGTTTTTCAACGCCTCGGCCATACAAACCTTCCAGCCTTTACTCGAAGAATTCGTCCGTCCAAGCCCTCAATTCCACGTCATTACTGAACCGATCTAAGCCCCATACGTGATACAAGCTTGGTCGATCATGTAACAAAAGAGACATGACTGACTGAACCCAAGATTTTCCCACAATAGGTTGCCATTACATTCTTCCGAGGACTGGTTGCCAACTAAGGCAATAGAACTCAGTCTGCCTTGCTATTTAAACCATAACTAGAGGGAGGAAAAAAAAAAGATTGATACCTTTCCCAAAGATATTTGCACGTAATTGAATGCAACAAATTCAAATGGTATTTGACCTCGGCTCTCTGATTTCTCGTTCCGAGCCGATATCCACTGCACCACAATGTACATCCTGGACAATACACTACGCAAAGAGATTGAAGGAAATGAAAATATAAGTCCGGAGAGTATGGCAGATGAGGCAGCATTTCCTATTCGAGTTCTTCGATCGTGGCTTTGGTCATATTGCCGACGTGAGGACGGGCATTATCGTATTACAGAAGAACGCCATTTCGCCTGCTCAGGCTTTTTTTGCTGAATTGCTTCATTGAGTCGGTGCAATTTTTGAATAAAGGGTTCCCCATTGCATGATTGGTTGCGCTCAAGTAATTCATAATGAACTATGTCTTGCCAGTCTCACTATACCCCAATAAGGTTTTTCGTGATAAAAAGTTCATATTGACGTAAAAACCGCTGTTTGTGGCCATATGTTGAGCGATGTCGGGTGAGAATACTGGCGGTGTTTAAGGTGTATTGATTTTTATTGTTTTCGTCTAAAGAGTGAAGGTGGTTCAAATCACAATCCATCTGCCCCGTCAATTCTCTGGTCGCTTAACACGGGTTTTCGAGAAAACGATGATTCAGTCACTCTGCATTAAACTCAGTTGGTCAGCTGGTGAGTCAGTTGAGTACCATAAGTGAGACACGCTTTGAAAGAGACATGACTGAGCAGAAGATTATCCCGTAGTAGGTTGCCATTGCATTCTGCAGTAGATTGGTTGCCGACCAAGGCTACAGAACCCAATTTTTCCTATTATTTAACCCATAACTGGATGGAATAGACGGATTAATACCTTTCCCAAGGTTATTTGTGCGTATGTGAATGCAAGACATTCAACTGGAATTCGAACTCGTTTATTCTCTGGTCGTTTGACAAGGGTTTTCGAGAAGACGAGGATTGAATTGCTTTTAATTAAACTCAATTGGTCAGCCGGTGATTAATCAGTCAAAATACCCATTTTTGCATCGAGATAACTAATGGCTGGCGGTACCTTGTCCGTACGCAGCACAACTTTCATGAGGAGCTTAGGCGGACTTTATACATCGATTAAAAGAAAAAAAATGTGACGAAAATGCTTAGTTTTGTTCGCTTGACATTCAAATTTAATGATCTGAGAATGCACAAAACTCAATAAAATTACAAAGTCAAATCACTATCTTGTAGAGCAAAAGATTCTCTTTCAGATAACATGAAACATTTTGCCAATGCCTATTATTTCTGCGTATATTTTTTTAAATTTGAAAAAAATAGATAAAACGCTGAATGTAATATAAAAAAGAATAAAGTTAGATAGACGGTGATATATATATATATATATATATATATATATATATATATATATATATATATATATATTTACAGGGTGGAAATAAAGTCACCATACAGATACTTATAATAAAAAAGCAAAGCAGAATCTAAAAAAAAATGATAATTAATCCAGATGCATTTGCAGACTAGTTTGTGTCGTTAATGTCGCATAAACAGAATCATTTTAATAATAAATTTCTGAAATGTTGATTAACTGCTATGTCTTTATTTGTTATTGTAAGTAACTGTATAGTGATATTATTGCCCCTTTCTTCATTCTCTGTTTAGAAGGGGTCAAAGAATGCATGCCTGAAAATGACATGTTAAAAATGGCTATTTCCTCACTAAGTTTTATCAGAATGTACAGATAAATTATTATATATATATACATATATATATATATAATCAAAGAGCATAAGTTTGATATTTTTACAAATCCACCAGTAATATCATATTTCGCGGCTCTCACCGCACCTTCAAACCAATTTTTTTTTCCTTTTATTATAATACTCTGTTAAATTTACAATAAATTTTAACATTGATTTCTCTTTGGAATTAGTCTCCGTTGGAAGTTACCTTACATATATCAAGGATTCTACTTTACACACATACACACACACACACACACACACACACACACACACACACACATATATATATATATATATATATATATGTGTGTGTGTGTGTGAGAGAGAGAGTGTGTGTGTGTGTGTTGAACATCATATGTTTGAAAATAGAAAGCTGAATAGGTAGACTGAGTGTGATACAAGTATGAACATTGACAGACATAGATAGATAGATAGATAGATAGATAGATAGATAGATAGATATCGGCATTACTAAATCGCTAGCAAGCTATATATACAAACTTAGTATTCTAGCAAGATTGTTAGATTTCAGCCGACATAGATTGATATATAGAAAGAGGAAAAGATAAGGAACAGCAAACGTGCGATTCATTTCCATAAAATAGTGAAAGTGAATTTAAAGAAAAGTAACGAAGTCTTTTTTATCGGCATGAATAACTTTTCTCTTGTGCTTTTTTTTTCTTATGACGACGACGACGACCAATGGAATTGTCATCTTGGCGCATTTCATTCTATTACTCTTGCTCAGACATGCACGCAGGACATTCTTGACAAAAAGTTCAATACTGATGGCTGCCAACCTTCGAACTTTTTTTCTATGTGTATCTTGCAATTCCTTGATCTTTGGAAGGAGATAAAAGTCACCGGAGTAAACACGAAAGGGAAAACTTCTTAATATGTACACATCAAAAATTAGAAATATATATGACTATACATGCAAAACCACAAGCGATAATATATATATATATATATATAATGAGATAATATATTAATTTATAAAAATGTTAATGTATGGAATTAAGTTAATATCTCTGTTGTGCATGTATGATTTTACAGGGAAATATTCATATATGTACACACACGCACACACACATATATAAATGCTTATATAGTCATCCGCAGACAGATCTGTTTCGCTGTATCACAGCTCATCAGTACGGTTAGACATCCGATTGCTTTTTACCCAGGATTGAAACCCGACCGAATTGTTATTAATCAGCGAATCAACCTCTGTGCTATGGGCGCTCGGTAGAAGAAGTCAGAATTTTAGCGTCTAATATACCATGCAAACACGCCAGTAGGTAAGTCTGTTCTAATTCATTACTGAATGAACGATGCGTAGATGCTAGAGTAGCTACTGTTTTTTCAAGGTCTACCATTCTTCCAGAGTGTTCAATCAGAGTGTGAGAGCGTAAATAGTCACACATATATATATAAGAAAAATTAAGGCAGGCACGATATTTCATGGTAAATCGGAAGCCTATTTCAGGCGAACCATCATCAGCTTCCGTCTTTATTGTACAAAAGATTTTACACTAATGTGTGTGTGTGTGTGTGTGTGTGCGTGTTCATTTATATCCATAGGTATTTATATACATACGAACATATATGTCACTTCCTCTCCTCCACCCTCTCTCTTTCTCTCTCTCTCTTTTCTCACATTTGTACAGTCAGTTAGTTAAATGCCATACGTGATACACGCTTGGGCGATCATGTCTCGAAAGAGACATGACTGACTGGGCAGAAGATTATCCCGGAGTAGGTTGGCATTGCTTTCTGCGGTAGACTGGTTGCCAGCCAAGGCTATAGAACCCAATTTGTCCTATTATTTAACCCATAAGTGGAGGGAAGAGACGGATTAATACATTTCTCAGGGGTATTTGTGCGTAAGTGAATACAAAGGAATTCAACTCGGCTTCCCGATTTGTCATTCCGAGTTGATATCCACTGCCCCACCACAACGCACATCCTTCTCAAGTCCATCCTCTCCAAAACTTTGTCGTTGCTCATATGTTCCGTCCATGGTCTCCTCAGCATCCTTCTGTAGAACCACATTTTGGTTATTTCATGTCTTTCAGTCATCTTTGATGATACTGTCCAGCATTCGTTGCCATATTGAAGGACAGACATCACATAAAAATGTAGTGCTCTCTACTTTATTTCCAGTGAAATTTTTCTGTCTCTTAATACTTTATTCAGCTTCTGGAAATCATCCTTGTCCATCCCAGTATGCTTTCGGATCTCCGTATCTCACTTTCCGTCCTTTGTTAGAACACTTCCCAATTATTTAAATTTCTGCGCCTGTTTGATTTTGGTATCCCCAAATTGGCATTTTGGTATCCCCAAATTGGCATTTTGGACTCCTCTTTTACTGATTAACCATGAATTAAGTTTTCTTGTATTTATAAGTAGTCCCTTCTTTCCGCTTTCTTTGACTACTTCCTGTAGATTTTCTATTTTCTTTTATGTATCTGCTATCAGCTCTGTATCATCCGTTATACTGTTCGGATTTCGGCCACCATTGACGAATCCTGGCAGGATTCTACAAGTCTCAGGATTGTCTGTGTATATAGGTTGAATAGATCTGGTGAGAAGACACATCCCTCTTTTACACCTCTTTCTATCTTTGTATACCTCCTGTCCGTATGCAGTCGGTTTGCTCCCAGTACGGGTTCTTGATTATTCTAATGTCTTTCTCGGATATATCAAGGTTGCCAAGCGTGTCTGTTAAGTACTTGTTGCCTAGTTTGTCGAATTCCTTTGCTTAGTCTATGAAACACACGTACACATCCTTCTGCATTCAACGGATAACATATTTGAAGAACCTAATCAGGTGGATGACGGAACGAGGATTGCATGGTGTAACAGGAGAAGGCGTGCTCAGAGCCACTAGGGATAGGGAAACGTGGAAGACCATGATCGCCTACGTTCTTAAGAGACAAGACACATAGAAGAAGAAGTGTTCCTTTT
The DNA here is from genome assembly GCA_037127315.1 of Ascarosepion bandense. NCBI lineage: Eukaryota > Metazoa > Mollusca > Cephalopoda > Sepiida > Sepiidae > Ascarosepion > Ascarosepion bandense. Next base: position 4,270,378 of record JBBBDQ010000581.1, on the reverse strand, counting down.
GTGTCAACAATCAGCACTGTATCATGTTCATATCTTTTATGGTTCAGATTACGGCCACCAATGACGAATCCTGGCTGGACTTCTAGAGGTCTCAGAATTATATCGCTGTATAGGTTGAATAGATCCGGTGAGAAGACACCTCTTTGTCTTACACCCCTTTCTATATTTGTGTATCCGCTGAACTCTTTTCCTCTCCATATTTCCGTAGTTTCTTTCTGGTGAAGGTTTTTAAAGTCTTTCCTGAATATGTCAAGGTTGCCGAGCGTCAATATCAGGTCTTTGTGGCGTATTTTGTCGAATGCCTTTGCATAGGCAATGAAACATAGGTAAAACGTTTTTCTCCATTTCTATCGCCCTTTCTGATAACATTCGAATCATAATTTACTACTGTGCAAAAAATAGAAAAACAAAATACAAACATTATGAGTCGAAACGCTTTTTCGAAAATTTGAAAATATGTGTGTTCGTCTATAAAAGAAATGTCACGTTACTACAATCAATAAATAAGAACAGAATAAAATTATTTTATTATTGATATCTTAATCCTTTTTTAATATATATATTTGCTCTGTAATATTTTATTACATGGAGCTCTCTTCCTGTATCATTTTTTAATATTAAAATAAATTTTTAATATTAATTAGGATCGGGTTTTTTGGAATTTACCTTCCTGCTTTTTTCCTTTGGATTGAAGTATCTGAATTAAAATATATATATATATATATATATATAACAAGTGTCCATAATGGTATTTGTGACGCTACACGTGTTTCGAGTCTAAGATTGACTCTGTATTAATCCGACATATATATATATATATATATATATATATGTGTGTGTGTGTCGGATTAATATATATATATATATATATATATATATATATATATTAATCCGACACACACACACATATATATATATATATTAATCCGACATTTATATATATTAATCCGACATATATATATATGCATATATATATATATATATATATATATATATATATCACTTTTGACCATATAGTGCTTAACATAGTAAGGACAGAGTTATTTCTAATGCAAAATGACATTTTTAAGAAGATTTCTAAAAACATGACTAGCATACGCATTATTAAACGCTACTAAAAAATTCATGGTAAAATCGAACTTAATTTTAAGCCTCTGATGATTGATCTGATCGCCATATGAAATATATTGAGTATTCATGTCCGATGCTTCTCTTAAACTATTAGTAGCAGATTTCCTTGTAGAGTTTATAGTATAAGCTGAAAGCCGCAACCTTATTCCATATATATATATATATATATATGTGTGTGTGTGTGTGTGTGTGTGTGTGTGTGTGTGTGTGTGTGTGTGCGTGCGTGCGTGCGTGCGTGCGTGTGTGTGTGTGTGTGTGTGTGTGGCGCGATGGATATATTGTCGCCTTTATATATTTAAAATTTTGCGCATCCAGTTGTTTGCATTTATCGACTGCACTGCATAGTTATGCACTCTCTCTGAGAAAATTAGCCCCATGACGCATTTCACACCGCCAGGAATTTTGGAAACGGCATGCTGTACTCCTTGGCATTCACGCTGGAAGCTCAGTACGAACATTTTAAAGTGTTTGGGTGTCAGTCTGAGGAGAGTACTGTGGATTCGGAGAGTACTGTGAATTCGGATTACAAAGGGGTTTGGTGTTATCACTAGTGTTGAAGATATGATGCCTCAATTCATATTTCCACATGGCCTTAGACTCAACACAGGACCCTACATAAACTGCCTTGAGGAAGTAGTTCTACCCTGGAACAAGAGAGTGGCTTCTGGAAGATCCTATGTCTGAAAATCAAATTCTGTACCTTGGCAAGAGAAGTCAACTATTGCTTTCAGATAATTTTTGCAACAACATCACTCTCTACATATGGGTACCTAAATTCACAGACGGCAACTCGTTTGATTATTATGTGTAGGGCACAGTTGAGTGAGAGACCAATAAAACTCCTTTTTACACCAAAGATGTATTAATATTATTTTACTTATTACAACAGCCTTCAGAATTTACGAAAAAGAATAAAATCACTAAATTTTGAAGGCTGTTGTAACAAGCAAAAGATATTAACAACAGAAATATTTTAGTAAATAAAACAAAATATTATGCTCTAATTACGATTGAGCAAGAGAAGAACATGTTAAAAACAGTTTCCACTTGTGCGACTTAAGCATTACTTTTCAGAAATGAATTGAGTTCTTTCGGTGTAGCATGTGTAGACAATGCTTATGTACAACACGTTAAAATTCCTCTTCTCTGATTCCATGCGCCTATGGCTTAGGGAGTAGCGACTCCAACTGACACCAAATTGGCCTAGTTTCGTGAATATATCTAGCCACACTGATGAGCTGTGATACAGCGAAACAGGCTTGTATGTGAATGACTAATATATATATATATATATATATATATATATATATATATATATTAGTCATTCACATACAAGCCTGTTTCGCTGTATCACATATATATATATATATATATATATATATATATATATATTCTATTATATAAAATATATGGTATCAAATTGCTTGATAACTCAGCAGAATGGTTTTAATGTCTTTCCGGAAATCTTTAACTCTGGATTTTTTCCACGTTCCTTTCTTACAGAAAATAACCGCCAATTTACCCAGCGTCTTGATTTTTTTCATCGGCTTTCTTTCATTTTGCATCCATTTAAAATTCGTGAAAACAATTTTACGGAATCTGTATTGAACATTGTCGCCTGGAGCTATGAATCCATTCCAATTCTTTCAACCGTTTTCCTAACAAATCGCTTTTTGTTAATCAAAATTTCTTAAGTTATTATTTATTTATTGATTCTGGCATCGCCATGATGAAGGATTAACAACAATTTTATATAAATCTGTTGAATGAAAGTTGAATCAACGGAGGTCAATTTTTACATGCTGTCATCCTAAACTAAAGAGGCCGCGTTAAAAATGTTCTTTAACTGGTTCTTGCTGAGACAACTGGTTAGGATTCTTGTGGCTATTAATTGAGGTTTTTACTCAGACCACCAGCTTATGTTATATAATAATTCAAAAATTAAAATAAAATAGAAATAGAGGCCCGGGATATGCTTTTATATATACAAAATTATTTCTGACTCTTGCTGGTTAAATTAAGAAAATAGTTATCTTAATGTTTTAAAATATATCATGCTGAATTGCATATCCGTTTGCAAAAATCTCATGAATACGATAAAAATAAAAACGCAAAATAAACAAAAACAAAAATTTACATAAATTGTATATCGGTTTGAATAAACCTCATGAATACGATAAAAATAGAAACGAACAATAAATAACAACAAAAATTTACATGAATTGTATATTTGTTTGCATAAACCTCATGAATACGATAAAAATAAAAACGAAAAATAAAAAATAACAAACATTTACATGAAGTGTATATCCGTTTGCATAAATCTCATGAATACGATAAAGATAAAAACAAAGAATAAACAAATGCAAAGATTTGCATGAGATAGACTAAAGTATTGCCCGGTTCACACTCCACCCACATCTATTGAACAGATGAAGAGGCTCATCCCTTGTTTCCTGTTTAGGATGCGGTTTCCGGTTTTTTTCTCTTTTTCCAATCTTTTCACTCTTATGTAGCCCCCTGCACATCAGTGGCGTTACTGCCTTGCTCGGGGTGATATGATTAAAAAAAAATATCCGTTTGCATAAACCTCATGAATACGATAAAGATAAAAACGAAGAATAATCAAATGCAAAGATTTGCATGAAGGTTTTAATCAAGATTGATTGCTTTCCATTCGAAGTCGGAAAAAATAATTGATCAACCTACTTACTAAATACTTTTTAGTTTTCAATTTATAAACGTATATGTGTTTTGGGGATAAAAAAAATCTAAACAAATGTGAAGAACTGAAGCAAAATGTCAAAGCTTGGTCTGCATAACATGGCCTATTACGTCAAAAGCAAAAGTAGCACAATGTTGTAGACGCGCTAATAGAGAAAATCAAAAAGATCGATGCGACGTGGACTTCATTCAAATTTAACAAAAGCGCTAAGACCGTTAATATTAAAACAAAGACAATAAAAAAGAAAAACAAACAGACACATAGTTTTGTACTTTTATTCTGACCGGAAGACACCAACCCAGAAAACAAATATTCTTTTTCTTCATGTGCCATGTCCCTTCACGTCGTCAGCGATCATGGACTTCCACTTGACTCTGTCTCTTGTCGCTCTCAATATTTTTCCTCTTGACATCTCTCACAAAACTCGCTCCGCCATATATTTGCTCAAGCTTATCAAGTAGGTATCACGCCGCTTTACGCTGTCTTACTTTCATTCTATCCGTTCTGTGGGTATTAAATTCTCCAAACCCTCCGTCCTCATTACGTGTCCCAGGAACCTCATTTGTCTCTTCCTGTCAATATGTATACGTTTTCTTCTCGTTTTCATCCTCTTCAAAACCTCATCTTTGCTTCTGTGTTCGATTCATGGTATCCTCAGCATCTTTCTGTATAACCAAATTTCTGATGCCTCGAGCATCTCTCTCATCCTTAAAGAGATCGTCTAACATTCACTGCCATGCAGAAGGACAGATATCGCATAGCAGTCCAGCACTTTTTTCTTTGTTTCCAATGAATTTTCTTGTCTCTCAGTACTCTGGTTAGCTTTTGAAATGCATCGAATTTAAAACAAAAGAAAGTTATTTTTATTTATCATTCTGACCTGAAGATGTCAATCTAGGATAAGAAAAAGGTACGCGTTGAAATTCATAAAGTTTCTTCACTTTGTTTTAATATACACTACCGGCCATAATTATTACGTCACTCCAGTGTTTTAAAAAACTATGTATTTCATACTATTTTTTAGTATTTATTGCCAAGTGAATATTTGTAAATGAAAATAGAATGGTTCTTTTGTTAATACTGTGCAATAACATGTGCATCAAATGAATTTATAAATATTTAATAATTACCTATATTGCAGTTTCATCAATGAAAGAAGAAGACATTTACGGTGATTCAATGCAACCCCCTGAGCACTAGTGGCGGTCCCGGCATGCTTGTGTTGAAATGATTAAAAATATGGAAATGCGTTCATGAATTAGTTTTTACATTCTATGAGATGTCGATGAGGTTGAACGTGAAGAAATTCGGGTTGATCTCAAAACGATGGTTTCCCCTGAAAAAGGAGATGCAGGTTCGAATCCTGCCGAATGCTGCATATTTTTCAATAAGGTTTTTCAAATATTCACGCCGATAGACGAAATAAAAAATGTTTAAAATAAACGCGGCCTCTAATCAAATATGAGTATCCACTAAAATAACGTTTAAATATTAAAATTATATATTTATCTGTCTATCTAAAATTTTTATTTCTCTTCTTCTATCTATTTATCTGTTGTGGAGTTGTCGCGAAATCTTCGTAACCAAGTTGTTGTGTCCTGTTAGAGCCCGAAAGTAAGACACAGAAACAAGAAGGTAGATTCAAACAGTGAACTAGAATAACAGAACATATATACAATAAGTGTTAGTAATCAGCAAATAGAAGTTTAAGTCCGAGCGGTAAAATAACGCTGCGTCTTGATTGTCTCTAGACGGCGTCAAAGCTGCGTCCTAGCTGCATCCCCGGAAATTACTCTGGTTATTATTTAAAGTTGTGAAGCTGACTTGTTTTATCAAGTTCGCAGTGGACACTTTTGATCTGTTTTAATACCTCTTACGCTTAGAATTGACCCTCTATTAACTCAGTTGCTTTCCTTTTTCTTTTTAAACGACGTATGTCAGGAGCCGTTAGAGAGGTAATATTAAAAGTGACGTAAATGACATCATCAGGATCCCGCTCTTAGCCTCTCCACAATTTCTTGGATTTTGTAGCTTTTACTAAATTTTATCTTTTTTGTTATCTTTCCTAATCCTTGTACTGGCATCCATTTACTTAAATTTGCTAGGTAGGTTATGCGCTGTTTTCTGCTGTCCCTCTCGTCTTCAACCTGTCATGGGAGTGTTAAAATTGCCAAATCTTCTTTCATCATTAGAGTTGTTGTGGCAAAATCTTCGTTGCCAAGTTGTTGTGGCCTTGTTCAGGCCCAGAAGTAAGACACAGAAACAAGAAGGTAGGTTCGAACAGTGTATTACAATAACAAAGCATTACATTAGGTGTTAGTAATCAGCAGTGTAAGTCTAAATGGTATAGTTACGCTGCGTCTTGACTGCCTTAGGACTGTCTCACAGCTGCGTCCTAGCTGCGTCCCCGGAAGTCACTCCGGTTATTATTTATAGCAGAAGGACTAGTCCATTCCACTTAGAAGTGCACTATAACGTTATCTAAGACTGATATCTCTTTCTATTTATATCTATCTATCTCTACTCTCTCTATATGTGTAAACATTAACACAAACAATTCATATCCGTATGTTTTCTCTTCATTTCGAGAAAGACTCTTATGCTTAGATTTGATTGAATTTTCTTTTCATCTTAAACCAAGACTGTAACGTGAAACGTAGATATGAGTAAGTCAGACATGGTACAATCTAGTTGTAAAACATTCCCTATCATCATACAGAATATTTAGCCAGTACGAGACAAGGTACACTACTGTCACGATTTCAACTTCTCTAAGAAGAACAAAAAAAATGGTTTCATGTAAAGAGAGGAAGGCATCTTCCTGGCTAGTATAAGTAATCCCACTTGCAATGGACAACGTATTTCCTCTTTAAACGACAAAGACAGATATTGACTTTAAAAAATGCATGAAATGAACTTTAGAGAAAGTAATCGTTTCAACAAAAAAAAAAAATCAGATAAAGTCAGAATAAACAAAAACAAAAGATGGTGTGTGATAATATATATATATATATATATATATATATATATATAAAACAGACTTCTTTTAATCACTTAACTCGAAGGAAGGTGTTAGCAAGCTTGTTTCGCTAGAACAATTACGACAGAGTAGTGAGTTAGATCCTCACTGGGTGCTCCATATTTCCGGCTTTCTGTCGCTTCTAAGCTATGCTTAATATATCACCACGCTAAGCAATGTGATAACGACATTAAGAAGCAAGAGGATACTGAGAGTGAAAAAAAATTAAGAGATGTCAGTGACGAGAAAGAACAATAAAAGATGAAAAACGTAAAATGCATATTGATGTTACATTAAAATAAACGAATGATGATAAAATGTATAAAAATCTTACAAGAAAATTGAGACATACTATTTTAACTAGAAAAGAAAAAAAGACAGGTTAAGAAATGTGTGCTTCAAGACAGCAATATTTGAGAAAATCTTTTTTTTTTTTCAAAACAAGAGAAAGCGGAAGAAATAACCATACAAGGAATAATTGATGTAAAAGAATTTTATTTATTATAATATTAACAATACATATGAGTCAGTTAAGTGCCATATGTGATACACGCTTTGGCCGATCATGTCTCGAAAGGAGACATGATTGACTGGGCAGAAGATTATCCCGCAGTAGATTGGCATTGCTTTCTGCCGTAGACTGGTTGCCAGCCAAGGTTATAGAACCCAATCTGTCCTGTTATTTGACTCATGGCTGGTAGAAGAAGAAATGTATTATATAATTAAGAAGTAATTAGTGGGAAATCAATTTATTAATTCATAATAATATACAACTGATCCCTCATTTTATGCCCAGTAGAATCCTTAACCATGTTTCCAACTATTATATTCAGTCAGTCAGTTAAGTGCCAAACGTGATACACGCTTTAGGCGATCATGTCTCGAACGAGACATGACTGACTGAGTAGAAGATTATCCCTCAGTACGTTGCCGTTGCTTTCTGCGGTAGACTGGTTGCTATAGAACTCAATCTGTCCTATTATTTGACCTATAAATGGAGGAAAGAGACAGATTAATAACTTTCCCAAGGGTATTTGTGTGTAAGTGAATGTAAGAAATTCAACTGGAATTCGAACTCGGCACCCCGATGCAAAAATAAGAGAGAAAAGGGGGAAAATAATAAGGAAAGGGAGTAACTGATTTCATGAACGAAAAAAGGGACAATTTATTTGAAACAATGTGATGGCTGGAATAGAAAAGGAAAATAATGATGAAAAAAATGGAAAATCCTTAAAAATAAACAAAATCAAAAAAATTAAAATAAACAACTCAAGTCATATAATTGGTAACATATGAAACCTTGGTCAAATTTATTGACAATTGAGGTTTGTAAAAAATGCTTATAAAACTAATCAAGGCAAGATAAAACAAAACTAACTGTATAAGAATAAAATGAAGTCGTACAATTGATAACAAAAGAAATTTAACTTATATTTATTTACAAGTGAGATTTGTAAAAGAATTCCTAAGAAAACACAACGGAGCAAGATAGGTCCTACGCTTTTTCTGATCTACATTAACAATCTCCCCGAGAGATCCCAAGTAGACAGCTACGCTAACCACACCACCGTTTACTCTCGCCTCGATAAAATATCTGCTGAGGTTGACAAAGCAAACCTCGCTGCCGAGCTCGAGAAGAACCTCCAATCCGCGGTGCACTAGGGTAAGAAATGGCTCGAAAATCTTAATGCTTTCAAAACGAATCTGCTATCTATTAACCATTATAGACAATCGCTCCTACCCCACCCCATGGAAAAGGCTAGCCTCCCTGGGAGTAAAACACTACACCTTCTTGGCCTCACACTCTCAGCAGACCTCAAATGGAATGACTACATCGAATCCATTACTAAATCCGCTGCTAAGAAGGTCGATTCACTATGCAGGGCCCGGAATTTTTCCCTGTCTGAGTCCATCTTGCACATATAAAAATCGACCATCCGCTCGTGTATTGAATAATGCTTCCACATTTAGTCGGGTGCCTCTGCTATTCACCTCGGGGTTCTTGACAAAATCCAACGGAGAATCTGTAATGTGATCGACACCGACTTAGCAGCTCGGCTGCAGTCGCTATCTAGTGACGTGACTTCCCTGTGATCTCTTTTACAAATACTTTCACGGTTTCTGCTGAAATGAACTAAGATCACTGGTGCCTCCTAGTTATGAACTTACACGAGATACTAGATTAGCAACTAGGTCCCACCCTTTTACAATCTACATAAGCTACAATCTCCAAGAATTTAAATGTAATATCAATAGACATCTATCTCACTAACTCGTATCCATTCCCCCAAGCTCTTTTTTCATCTACTTCACCCCCATCCTTGGTATTCTCATTCGTTTATTACTCTCCTCCTGACATTTCCTATAACTAACTCCTGTTTCTCATCAATTTCCCGTATATAACTTCCTGCGCAACAGTGACAGAATGCCTTGCTTGGGATGAGAGGATTAAAAAAAATAAATGAAAAATAAAAACTTACATATAAACTATGGGAAAACAAATAAAAACTGGTTAAGCTGGCTAAGTCTAATTGCTTTAATTTTCTTCTTTTATGTGCCTTGTCCTTTCAGGACGTAAGCGATCATGGAATTTCACGTCTCCCTATATTTGGTAGCTCTTAGCACGCTTTCTCCTGTAACATCTCGCAGCCCCCGTTCTGTCATCCCCCTACTCAGGCTCTTCAAAAATGTTATCCGCTGCTTTCCTCTGTCTGGCCTGTTAGTCTCAGGTTCTCCAAACCCTTCCTCATTGCATGCCCCAGGAACTTCAGTTGTCTCTTCCTGATGCTCAATATTAATTTCCTTTTCGCTTCCATATTTTCCAACACCTCATCGTTGATCACATGTTCTATCTATGATATTCGCAGCATCCTTCTGTATAACCACAATTCCGCTGCTTCAAGTTTTTCCTTCATCTTTGATGATATAGTCCAGCATTCACTGCCATATTGAAGAACTGACATTACATAGCATTTTTTTTGTTTCTAGTTAAAGGTTCCTGTGTCTCAATACTTTACTCAGCTTCTGGAACGCGTCCTTTGACATGCCAATTCGCCTTTAGATCTCTGTGTCTTACTTTCCGTCTTCTGTTAGAACACTTCCCAGATATTTAAATCTTAATTTTAATATCCCCCACTTCTAATTGGCATTTCGAGTTACTCTTTTTGCTGATAACCATGCATTCGGATTTCTTTTAACACCAGAGCCAATGGACTAACTTATATCATACAATCGTCCTTGTCCCTATCCATATTATTAGCTCCATATTGAGTTTTAAAAACCAAATGGTTAGTAAGTATCAATACAGAAAATAAATAAGAAAAAAGTAATTTAAGAAAAGAAGTTTGGATGAATTGATATTTAACTGTTTATCAAACCTTCGTTGTTATTTAAAGCCACAACATATTTCGGATATTAAATATTCGATGTTTTCATGATTATAACCATGCTTGACATTGCTGACCAAAAGAAAAGAGCCATTGGTTTGATTTGTTTTATTTATGGCACATCAAACCTCAATGTGTTATTTAATACCGACAAGCTTTTTACAAAAGATTCGTATGATTAGAATATGTATTGATTGTAAATCAGGCTTTGTCTTTTTTGTGTAAAGAGGTATTTTTCGGGAGTCAGATGTATTTTTGTTAATATTTTTTTCTTCAAAAATGTATTGCTTGTAGTATTTTTTGTTTAAAAATGTACTGCTGGTAGATTTGTAAGAAACAATTGTTTCTAGTAAAGTTTTTCTTAAAAAAAAATGCATTGCTGGTAATATTTTTTTCATTAATTTATTATCTTTATATTCTTTTTTTCAAAAGTTTATTACAATTTTTATTCTAAAATTATATTTCCAGTAAGATTTTGTTAATGTATTGCTGGTAATATTTTTTTCATTAATTTATTTTTGGTGATATTCTTTTTTCAAAAGTGTATTGAAAAAATATGTTTTCTTTTGAAAATTATATTGACGTAATATTTTTTTAATGCATTACTGGTAATATTTGTACTTAAATGTATTGCCTGTAACATAGTTTCATAAAAAACGTATTTCTGGTAATGTTTTTCTAAAAAATGGATTGCTGGTAATAATTTTATTCCTTCATAAATGTGTTGCTAGTAATAGTTTTTGTTTAAAAATGTATTGCTGGTAACATTTTTTCCTCAAAAATATAGTGCTGGTAATTTTTAAAAAAATGTATTGCAGGTAATATTATTTACTTCTAAATTGTATTACTAGTAATATTTTTTCTCAAATCTATTGCTGACATTATTTTTTTCTTGGCAGATATATTGCTAGTTATATTATTTCCAAAATGTATAGCTGATAATATTTTTTCCTTTGCAAAAATATTGTCTGTTATATTTTTCCTTCAAAAACATATTACTGGTAATATTTTCCCTTCAAAATGTATTGATTGAATTTTTAATATAAAAAAAAATCTATTTTCATATCTTCGTAGAGTTTTAACTCCAGTTTCGTGGTTATCTATTTGCCTATAGCTGGGAGACTAACAGATGCTACCACCCCTGATCAGGTTGAGCCAGGGAACAACAGCAATTAAGTGGTGGTTCCATGCTCCCCAAAACATTCCAATTATAGACCTTGCTGCCGAATGTGATTTCTCGTCATACCCAAATGTAGTTTATTGTAACACCTAGAACGCCTCATTGCGGGGAGAGAGCTCCTCTCAGCAGAGGTGCAGTCGACGTATTTTGAACCCTCCCCAATAAACAGATAAAAGCAGTCATTTAATAGTGGGAAAATGAACGAATAATATCTTCAGAGAAATATTGAAATAAATAGAAGGAAACATTAAAAAAAAAGAAAATTCAAAAGAAATGAAAATAAGAATAACATTATAAACTAAAGTTCCAAAAGGAATGAAAATTTAAAAAAAGTAAAATAAAGTTCCAAAAAATAAAAGAACGAAAATGAATGAAAATTAAAAAAATTAAATAAAATGAAGTTCCAAAAGAAAGAAATCCAAAAACAAAGAAAATTCAAAAAGGAAGAAAACGCAAAAGAAAATTCTAAAGATAGCAGTTAAAAAAAAAAAAGAAAATTCGGAAAGAATAAAAAAAAATCAAAAATAAAGAATCTTCAAATATAAAGTTCAAAATTAAAGAGTATTCAAATTAAATAAAGAGTAAAAATCGAAAATGAAATCAAATTAAAAGTAAATTCACAAAAAAAAATCCAAATAAAGAAAATTAAGAGATTCAAAAGCCAAAAGAAAGATAATCCTAAAAGAAAGAAATTTTTTAGAAAAACGATATGATAAAAAGAAACAAAATCTAAAAAGAAAGATAATTGAAAAAATGAAATGCAAAAAGAAAGAAATCTGAAAGCAAGTTAATTCTAAAAATTAGAATAGCAAAAGAAAAAACTCAAAATTTTATGAAAATCTATAATGAAAAAAAATTCAAAAGAAATACAATTCCAAAAGAAAAAAAATTATAAAATGAAAGAAAATATAACAAAAATTTAAAAATAAAGAAAATTTAAAAACGAAGAAAATCCAAAAGTGAAAAAATAACTGAAACAATAATAACTTGAAGAAAAAAGGAAGAATAATTTTCATATTAAAAGCATATTTCAAAGCAGGAAAAAAAAATCAAAAAAAGAAAAAATCAAAAGTAAGAAAGTATGGCTAAAGTCAGAAAGAAAAAGTCAGAAAAAAAACATAAAAGAAAAAACATATTTCAAGAAGCAGAGACAATGAAAATGAAGGAAAGTGTCCCAAAAAAGAAAACAGATACCATAACAAAGACTATCCAGAGATAGCAAGGCATGACAGAAATTCTAAAAAAAAAAAAAAAAGGAAAAATTCAAACGAATGCAATAAATTTAAAAAAAGAGAAAGTCCTAAATCGTAGGAAAAATCCAATAAACAAAATATTATTAAAACATTTCAAAGAATATAACCATCAAAGAAAAATTGTATGAAAGAAATTGCATAAATAAATAAATAAATTAATAAAGACAAAAAAAATAAATAAAGGACACTGTACTAAGCTAAGTATTGTTAATATCAATCAAATAAGAGGCCAACGAAAAAATAAGAAACATTAGAAAAAAAGGAAGGACTAAAAAATATATTAAAAAAGAACGTGGCGACCACAATAATGTTAAGTGGCATCACATTCTGTCGTTCTTAAAAAAATGAAAGTCATGATTAGAACAACGAGAAACAATCGAGTGATACATAAAGCTAACAGTTAAAAAAATAAAATAAAACTAGAAAGATAAAAAAAAGAGTTCGTATTTATTTTTTCTATACATTTTTTCTTGATTTGAAGATCAATGAACACATCACTCCGCTTTCAATATATGCGATGGTGTTGTCCAATATAAAATGTCCAGACACCGGTGGTCGAGCGGCAGAGAAACTCACGAAACAGGGGAAAGCATGTCGCTTTGAGTCGTGACTTTAATACATGAACTGAGACATATGGCGACATGTGAAAAATGTTCATAAAAAAACGTATTGGAAATTGGTAGCGCCTAGAACAAAAAGAAAAGTAAAACGAGAAAAAACAAATGGCCGCTTATGTGAATTAGTGTCAAAAGCAGATAGCTAAAAGGCAATTAATGACATAAAATTGATATAAAAACTGACGAAGCATAAAGTTTTTTTTACCCCCCACATATTTATCCGTGTTTTATTCTTTATTTATGTTTAAATACCATTTTTCCTGCTAGGAATTTGAACAATCAAATTTTTTGACCACGGACAACCTCAAGTTTTTTTTCTTTTTTCCAAAGTATTAATTAATTTCTTAGACCTATTAAAACAGTATTATGTCAGCATCGCATGCATTAATTTCTGGTCACAGAGAATTTCTTTCTTACAGTATATTATAAGTAATTAGTGACTAAAATCATTAGAAATTCATTCAAGTTATGTATATATATATTACCATATTTCTGTCAGTTTCGATTGCATTAATTCTGACCACTAGACAATCCCTTTTTTGCAGATAAAATAATTAGGCGGACCTGAAGCAGACTACCACCATGTTTAATTTCATTTTTGTTTTTTTTCTTTTTTCAGAGCAGTCCTATCGATTACCCACTTAGCTTTACGATTGACAAAAGAAATTTTGAAAAATTTCAATATTTTAACATTTTCCCGGGAGGTGGGGATCAGTTTATCATGCAACGTTATAGTAAATCGAGCCTCCATTTTGAAACCAGTCGCCTGTACGATGATACCGCCACCTGTAAATTTGTTCATTATCAAATTTTTTGGACTTTTTTCAGTGCAATATTATCTTTTACACCTTACACTTTACGAATGACAAAAAACAAATTGCAAAAGTTTTCAATATTTAAACAATTTTAGGGTGGGGGACCGGTTTCTCACAAGCAAAGCGACCCCAACGCGAGTGGATTGAAAATGAAGGATCGATTTACTTTAACGCTGTATAAAAACGGAACACGCAAAAAAATTGTTTAAATATTGTAATTTTTCAAAAAGAAGTTTGATAATCGGAAAGTTTAAGTCACACTCGATAAGACTGTGCTGAAAAAAAGTAAAAAAAAGATGAAAAACAACGAAATTAAACGTGGTTGTCGTCTGCTTCAGGTCCGCCAATAATTCTATAGCAAAATTATTAGAAATTCATTTACATTATGCCGTTAATGCCTAACTTCTGTCAGTATCAAATGCATTTTCTTGACCATAGATAATCCACTTCTCGATTTTCAATGAAATTCTAACATAAAATAATTTACAATGAATAAAATTATATGTTCAATAGTACTATTTCCTTAGCATCATTTCCATTAATTCCTGACCGCTCATAATTCCTTTCTTCCTGATTTTCGCTGCAACTCTCAGTATCACTTGTATTATTCCGTATCTTTCTGATTTTCAATGAAAACCTATAGTAAAATAATTGCAATTGAATATTATTTGCTTCATATCCATATTAGTCTCTTTTCTTCTTAATTCCAGGGTCCAGCAATCGATTATGGACTTAGGAGCATCCCGTGTACTGCAGCTAAAGCAATAGCAATAAATAGTGCTTGATAGACTGACGGTGGCCAACCAACATTTTGGTTTTAATTTCAGTTTTCCTTCTCACTCATTCAAATTTTGCTTGTAACTGATTTGTGTACGCTTGTTCCCTACCTAATTATTTGAACCACTTTTCTTTCTTTCTATCTATCTATCTATCTATCTATCTATCTATCTATCTATCTATCTATGTGTGCTATCTATCTATCTATCTATCTATCTATCTATGTGTGCTCTTTATCTATCTATCTATCTATCTATCTATCTATCTGTATCTATCTATCTATCTATCTATCTATCTATGTGTGCTATCTATCTATCTATCTATCTATCTATCTATCTATCTATCTATGTGTCTCTTTATCTATCTATCTATCTATCTATCTATCTATCTATCTATCTATCTATGTGTGCTCTTTATCTATCTATCTATCTATCTATCTATCTATCTATCTATCTATCTATCTATCTATCTATGTGTGCTCTTTATCTATCTATCTATCTATCTATGTGTGTCTTTATCTTTATCTATCTATCTATCTATCTATCTATCTATCTATCTATCTATTTATCTATCTATCTATGTGTGCTCTTTATCTATCTATGTGTGCTCTTTATCTATCTATGTGTGCTCTTTATCTATCTATCTATCTATCTATCTATCTATCTATCTATCTATCTATCTATCTATCTATCTATGTGTGCTCTTCATCTATCTATCTATATATATATATATATATATATATATATATATATATATATGCCTGCTTCATCTATCTATCTATCTATCTATCTATCTATGTGTGCTCTTTATCTATCTATCTATCTATCTATCTATCTATCTATCTATCTATCTATGCTCTTTGTCTATCTTTATCTATCTATCTATCTATCTATCTATCTATGTGTGCTCTTTATCTATCTATCTATCTATCTATCTATCTATCTATCTATCTATATATATATATATATATATATATATATATGTCTGCTCTTTATCTATCTATCTATCTATCTATCTATCTATCTATCTCTGTCTGCTCTTTATCTATCTATCTCTGTCTGCTCTTTATCTATCTATCTATGTCTGCTCTTTATCTATCTATCTATCTATCTATTTTATTCTCTGTTCATATCTATTTACCTAGCTATCTAAATAAAAAAAACAACTTTGCATAAGTTATTGCCATGAGTCCCGTCATTCATTTGAATCAGTAGAGTCACGATATATACTACAGCCGTATTAGCAGAAGTGTGTCTAGTGCAAGATAACATGACGGAGCCCATGTCTCTTCAGGCTGATTTTGGATCCAGAATTTTTTTTTTTCATTTCTCTCCTGATTGCCATCTCAAGATAATAATTTATTTATTACATATATAAAAATCCTATTTCGTCAGTATCACCAAGTAAATAACAATTGGTGGTGGGGGGAGGGGGACGACGACGGATTCATGTCTTTTGCATGGACATATTCGTGAAGTGAACGACACAGAATCGACAGGAAATTGAACTCAGCACGCTGCATTCACTTTCCGTGTCAGTAAAATCTTCTTTTTTTTTAAGTAAAGAATTAGGGGGATTTGGTTGCGAAAGACTGACAACTTAGTGATAATCTTTGATCGATAACCGGGACCTTTTTTCCGTAATAATTAGTGAGTTCAATCCCTTATAAAGGTCGCTATCGTTAAGGTTAGCCTAAATTGCTAATCAACTAGGCGTTTGTTTTAAAGTGATGATTCACAATCTTATCGTAGAGGTCCTTGTTTACAATCCTAATCGCAGCTGGATCCTAACAAAGTTTGAACTAAACTTAATAAGTAGGCTGATGTAAAGCTGACTAATTCTACAGATCTATGTTCGTGCGTTTTGTTTTCATTGAGTCTTTTAATTTGATATCCCTGTAACAGGTTTTATGGACAAGGGATGGCATCGGAATGTTACCAGACTGTCAGTCTTTTGATTATATAGGGCAATTCCATTGCATATGCAGCTACCATTCTCCGTTACCCAACCTGTTGAGTCAGTCTACATTTAAGATTCGTGCTATCTACACGAGTTATTTTGCGAACTTATAGATTTTGTAATGGTTCTTTTGGAACGGTTCTGCGATCTTCACAATAGCAAATCTTGTGTATATCTTCACAAACTTGCTTTCTAAAACTTCGAAAAAGTTCCAAAACCTTTCGAAAAAATTCCTAACTCTTTGAAATAGTTCTTCAGACCGTTATGGACACACATTTTAGTTCGAATACAACGTTGTGAGTGGCCTTTTTTCAGGGTCGATCGAGAGTTCAAAGAAACAAATCACAAGCTAACCCTAGAAAAAGTGCGAAAACTTAGTGAACATATACATGAGTCCGTTAATTTGAATAATATATCAAATTTATAATTTACTGGAATCAGGGCGTTCTTTTTAGATCTAGCTAGAGAACATACAGATATCACCTCGTGTCTTATCAACTCAGATCTATCGACAGGTTTTAGGTTCGGTTTATTGATGGGCAAAAGTGGTGTCTTTTTCGTCCTGATTAGACACACTTGATAAAAACCTAACGAAGCGACCAAATCGGTGTTCTCGGCTTGAAACCCGATCCAAGAGATCAGAACAAGAGGGAGAGAGAAAGAATGAAAAGAGAGAGGGAAGGAGAGATCACAGTGTGAATTGGGATTCGAATAATCCAACTGTTTATCGGTAGGGGAGATCAAGGAGATGTAGATATGAAACCATCAGCGTACATTTGTGTCTATTAATATTTTATACCAACACTGCGTGCAATGGACACGCTTCATAGACTCAAAAATCTGTTTCCCAAAAGCTCGATGTTAGAAAAAAAGCAAAAAGAAGAGAATTATAAAAATAAATATACTTTTTTGTTATAAATTCATTTAGTACAAGATATTCATTAAATATTAGAACAAATAGATGAAATAAGATTATGCTGCGCCAAAATTTCAAAAGAGAGATAAAATCATAGATTGGTTTAAAAATCGGATTAAGGCTAACATTAACCATACAGATTCCTATATCCATCATCACACATTATATATATATATATATATATATATATATATATATATATGCAGGTTTCATTAAAAATAACAGACAAGGTGAGATGGTTAAGTTTTTTTGCAATTTGTCATGTGATCTTATGATTTTCTTCCTAAATTGCATAAAAATTGGCCGAATTTTTCGTTTATCCAAAAATTATTCAGACAATTTTCATATAATTTATGTTCTCAAAAGAAAAAAAAAGATCACATGAAAAATTATATAAAAGCCTAACCATCATAACTTGTCTGACACCTGCGTCAAAGAGAGATTGCTGCCCAAATATATAGTCAACCGCAGACAGATCTGTTTCGCTGTATCACAGCTTATCAGTACGGTTAGACTGATTGCTTTAGCCACGATTGAAACCCGACCGAATTGTCATCAGTCGGCGATTCTGCCTCTGAGATATGGTCGCTCGGTAGAAGAAGGTAGCCATTTAGCGTGTGATATACGCTATATATATATATATATATATATAAAGCAGTAAAAAGATATCAACCACCTGCAAATAATACTATACTTAAAAGAAGTCAAATCAACAAAAGCAATCTAAAGCAATTAACCATCTGTAGTGTCAATCGCATGTAAAAATGTTAAATTAGGCTAAGTTCCATATAAATAAGAATAAAACATATAAGCAGATTGAAAAAAACCCTTAGGAGTAAGGATATTATAATGGTGCCTTCACGAACTTTGAAATAAACATCAATCTACTTATTTAAGTAGCAAACTTCTTTACATTAATCATTGCATAATATAGGTATACTTATTTTTATACTGATCCTTTCCTGCTGTTTAATAAGTTTCCTCTGCACTGTCCTCAGAGTGACACCCAAATACTCCGAAATGTTCAAATTGGATCTTTCGGTGCGACTACCATGCAGTTTCTTAATTTCTGATGGACTGAATTGCGTCATGGTGATCTTTTCTCAAAGACGGTTCCCAACTGACCCTACTGTACTGTGTATTTGACAAAATAAAAAACAAACAAAAGTTGGGACACAGTGAACAATATAAAATGGTGACAATTTATCCATCGCATGCTATATATACAGTTTCACGCAAACATTCACAACATATTACCAAAATATTACTTTAGGCATTTCGATTAATGAAAATTTTACGGCTAATAATAAATATATTTAAGCCTTTAGTCATATAGACAAATTTTTAAAAATTAAACAAAAATATCCAACGAAGAAAAACAGTTTTTAATAATGCAAAAGTTTACAATACATTTATTAATTCGTCTATTAATATTTCGTATCGTAAACGTTACTGCTAATTACGGCATGTAGGCGTTTAGAGTCGTCCCCGACGAATTTCTTGCCTGTTTCTTTGCAAATATTTTTCCATTCTTCACGAAAAAATTTTTTACTTCTTGCAGGTCTTGAGGGTTCCTTCTTTACCTTCTCAGTTTCAGCTCTCTCCATAACTTTTCAGTCGAATTCAGATCTAGAGATTATCAGTTAAGTGCCATACGTGATACACGCTGTAGGCGATCATATCTCGAAAGATACATGGCAAACTGGGCAGATGATTATCCCATTGCTTTCTGCGGTAGACTCTTTGCCAGACAAGGCTATAGAACCCAATCTCTTCTATTATTTAACCCACAACTAGAGGGAAGAGATGGATTAAATCATTTCCCAAGGGTATTTGTGCGTAAGTGAACGCGAAGAATTCAATTGGAATTCGAATTCGACTCCCAGCTTTGTCGTTCCGAGTCGATATCCACTGCACCACAACGCACTGGAGATTGACTTAACCATTTTAGAACGTCTATTGTATTTGAACTTAACCATGATTTTGTGAACTTTGCAGTAATTTTAGGATTGCTCTTTGTTGAAAGACCCAACTTGTTTTAAAACACAGTAACCGTTTATTCTGATGTAAATTTATCACCAAAATACCTATATAATTAGCAGTATAGCCCGGCGTTGCTCGGGTGTAATGAATGCTTTAAAACTAATCCATGGTCCTGGAGCTCAGACTCTTTTGACGTTGGTACGAAAGACTAAAAAATAATAGTTGTTTCCAGTTAAAGCGAAACCGTAGACAAAAAGAAAAATGAATGGATGTGAGTCAAATTTTGATTCCTGGTATCGATATCAAATAGGTTTTTTCGTGGTAAACTGAATTTTGAAGGCTAAATAAGTCCGTTGAGTAAATGGTATTAGGGCTGAGACTAAGAACCACAATTATACCTACTTAGAGCCAAACCCGAAGCAAAAACTAAAATAAAAGGGCTGAAAAATATACAGACATACAAGCAGATAAACACACACACAAACATCTTGCCTTTTATATGCATATATTATCGATTTTCTGCACAATTGTATGAACTGCAACCTTGAAACTTCTGAATATCGTTTGTTATGTCTTTGTCTATGTGTGTATCAAATTTGATTAAACTCGGACTACTCCTATAACCCGATTTTTTCGATTATCGATTTTCGGTATTTATCGGGATACCTCGACACAAAACCTAGCTAAGAACACTCGCAGACGCTTATAGTACAACTGTGTAAATTTTCAAAAACATCGGTCCAGCCGTTTCGGAGTCTATAGGTAACGGACACAGACACACACACACACAAAGTTCCATTTATAAATAAGTTTAGATAAGAAAAATACGATTAATGAGGGAGGGCAATAAAGAACAAGTATTAAATTGACTGATTATAGCAACTGACGTTACATATGATGGCGTTCATTTAATAAATTAAGTGCAGTAAGAAATTAACAATATTAATTAATGATAAACTAAAAAAAACATAACAATATATTGAAATAGAAGTTTTGCGACAACCAGTAAATTTGTTCGCAACGGTCTTAGCGAATGATTTCGTTTGGGCGATCATGTCTCGAAAGAGACATGACTGACTGGGCAGAAGATTATCGTGCAGCAGGTTGCCATTGCTTTCTGCGGTAGACTGGTTGCCAGCCAAGGCTATAGAACCCAATCTGTCCTGTTATTTAACCCATAACTGGAAGGAAGAGACGGATTATTACCTTTTCCAACGGTATTTGCGCGTAAGTGAATGCAATGAATTCAACTGGAATTCGAACTAGGCTCCTCGATTTCTCGTTTCGAGCCGATATCCACTGGACCACAACGCACATCCATTTTTTTCCTTACAAAGCTAAAATCTTATAACATAACTTACATTTTTAGAGTGAAATAAAACGAGAAAAAAAAGCGCTTAGCATCAATTGAAAGCGAACAGAATGTATGCTTATAAAAAAACCAACAACATGTTAATACGCAAATTTCAGATCAAACAAATACAGTTTAAATCTCTGCAAAATGTTTTAACAGAGGACAGAAAATGAGACACTGAAATCCGAAAACTCATTGAGATAGCGAAAGACGTCTTCCAAAAGTTAATCAAAGTATTAAGAAATAGAAAAAAAAATTCATTAGAAACGCAGAAAAGAGTACGGAACTATTAAAAAATATATGCCTATATGACAGTTAATGCTGGACAACAAGCTTACAGATGAAGAATGTACTTGAAGCAACAGAAATAAAATTGTAAAGAATACCATGAACCGAATATATAAACAACGACGAAGTTTTAGAGAAAATGGAAATGAAACGACCATTTTTCGTAAAAATAATAAAAGTGCGATACGGAGAACCGAATGTTCATTGGAATGACCAAGGATGCTTTCCAGAAGCTGAGTCGAGTATTAAGAGACAGGAAAATTTCGCTGGAAACGAAAAAGAGAGGACTGGATTGTTATGTGATGTCAAGGAATACCGCAGTAAATGATAGAAAATTTCTTCAAAGACGAAGAAATAACTTGAAGCAACCAAAAAGTGGTTCTACAGAAGGATGCTGAGGATACCATGGAAGGTTCAGATGAACAATGACGAGATTTTAGAGAGGATGGGCACTAACATGAAAACTAATACTTAACATCAGGAAATGAAAGCTGAAGTTTTTGGGACATGTAAAGAGGAAAGAGGGCTTGGAGAACCTGATCCTCACGGAACGGATAGAGGGGAAAAGAGGCAAGGAAAAGCATCGCATATCATACTTGATGGACTTGAACTGACGAATGCTGGAGCGGGGATTAAGTGGGATAACAGGAAAAGGGATATTAAGAGCAACAATGGATGGTGGAAATGGAGGGCCATAATCGCCTACGTTCTAAAAGAACACGACACAAAGAAGTAGAAGAAGAAGAAGAAGAAGAAGAAAAAGAAAGAAGTATATTGATCACAGTATGACAGGCACTATACTTATCATTCAATGAAAATTGGTCGCATGTAATTTTATATTAGTTGAGTTTGCATAAAGAAATATAAAGCTGAAATATTGATTATCGATCTTTATCAGCCTCGTTGATTCGTTAATTTGAAATTTTCGCAGAACATTTAGTATTACGCTCAAATTTTACAGCAGTTATTAAACGTTTTCTCTTATGGAAAAACTAGCAGTATAGCCCGGCGTTGATCGGATGTAATGAAAGATTTAAAACTAATCCATGGTCCTGGAGCTCAGACTCTTTGGACATTGGCAGGAAAGAGTAAAAAGCAATAGTTGTTTCCAATTAAAGCGAAACTGTAGACTAAAAGAAAAATGAATGGATGGAAGTCCAATTTTGATTTCCTGGTATCGATACAAAAAGTTTTTTGTCGTAAACTGAATTTTGAAGGCTAAATAAGTTCTCTGAGTAAAAATAGTATCATGGCTGTGACTAAGAAGTACAATTATATCTACTTAGAGCCAAACCCGAAGCAAAAACTAAAATAAAAGGGCTGAAAAAAATACAGACATACAAGCAGATAAACAGAGACACACACAACATCTTGCCTTTTATATATATATATATATATATATATATATATATATATATATATATTATCGAATTTCTGCACTATTGTAAGAACTGTAACCTTGAAACTTCTGAATA
>JBBBDQ010000581.1:4142500-4242500 GCA_037127315.1 Ascarosepion bandense | reverse complement strand
TTCTAACAGATTCAAAGAGATTCCTGTTAACATTAATTAGGTTAATTAGGTTAATAAACCAATATTGTGACAGCGATGAACACTTGTAGTGGCCAATCTGTTTTAAGAAAGTCGGGCGTCACCATCATGTAGTGGACTGGACAACTTGGGTACCGATATCTAGTAGACTGACCGTCGGGGTAGTGATTTCAACAGTGAAGAAAAGGTTGGTTGTCCAAACCACCACAATTATAAATAAAAAAACTCAAAGCACAATGTAACGAATATAACAACATTGTATTAAGTAAGGTTACAGAACTGAATAATTTGGTAATACAAGATGTCGTGAAAAGAGTTCTCTGTTAGATATTAAATATATTGTTTGAATGTTCATGTTAGAAAAGTCTCTGAAAAGGAAATAATATGATTGTACTGAATAGTAGTGAATATAATTATATATGTATTGAAATGTTCTTATAGAATAGAGAGAAACATTTCATGTGGCTAATTGCTGAATGCAATTAGCGGTTTGTGTGAGTTGGAACAGACGAACAGTTTTCGGTCTAAACGCTCCGAAAAAACATCTTCCAACTGGCTAGACACGTGTGGGAATTAGTTTATATATTTCTTGATAAACGCGGGAAAAGGTAAGATTCACGTGCAGTCTTTACGTAAGAGTGTGTGGGTATATGTGTACAAACGTGTGTGCATGTAGAAGTGATTCTACACACTCACCTGGCAGAATGTTGACACCTTTCATAAACTTGCGAAACGTCTCTCGTTCAGGTAGTGGTTAAACAGTTTTACAAAAGGTTAGAGATAACTGATAAAAAAGCTATTTACTTTGTAAATGTAGTGAGGCTGTGACCTGACGCATCATGAGGTTAGGTTACATGACATTCCTATATACATAATGGCCGGTTACTTGTTTTTCAGGGCACACTCGTCTTCTGGGACAATTTACCAGTCGCTGTTGCGCAGACACTAGACTAAACACATTTGTGTTTATTCAACAGCAACAGAGTCTATTAGTATTTTATGCTGTAATTATGCTAAGCAAACATTAGTTACAGTTTCTGGGAGAGGGCGCATAATAAACCTTTTATTAAACAAGACCACGGCGCCCAAAACTTTGATTACCATGAATTGTGACTTCCTGCTAGCTCAACCACTAACGGATTCCAACTATTTCGTCTATTCAGGTTCACATACAAGACTTAGGTCTACCGGTGGAATCATTTGATATAAACACGTAGCTGAGTGGTTAGGTTTGCTTGCCGACCATAATTCCTGGCTTCGACTCTCATTATATTCGATATGTACTGAAGATTATTCTTGGTGTTATCAGTCTGGAGAGGCTTTCCGAGAATAAAGAAAGAGCTTGATATCATATAGACAGAAAATAAGATTTGAGAGTGAATTTATAAAGACAAATCACCCAAGTAAGTTAATTTCGGATTAACTTATGCAGGAATGCCAAATAAAAAAAAATAACAGAGACAAGGAGGCTAATAATAAAAAGATTTATACAATACCTTATTCTTTAATTCAAGAACCAACGTCCAAAAATGTAAAAAACAAAGAATAAAGAAAGAAAGAAAAATAGCTTTTACAAGTCTATATGCCAGAAATGCTGTTATGGACTCAACAAAAAACACAGAGATAAATTATAAGAAAGAAAGAAGAAACATATGACAATATATAGAGGATATAGAAGAAAGTTGGCGATACATATTAGGTATATAAGTAAAAAAAAATAGATGAGAAAGAAAGAAGAAACATTGCGATATATATAAGGTATATAAGAAAGAAAGAAAGAAAGAAAGAAAAAAAAGAAAGAGAATATGAGAAAGAAAAAACATAACAATATATATAGAATATATAAGAAATATGGCGATATCTATAATTATATTAGGAACAAATAAAAATGAATGAGAAAGAAAGACGATATATATATATATATATATATATATATATATATATATATAATAACAAATAAAGAAAATGAAGACAAGAAAATTAGAAAAATACCAAAGAAAAAAATTGAAAAGGTAAAATACAAAAAGAAAAGAAAAAATGAAGAAAGGAAAAATCAAAAAGAAAGGAAGAAAAAAAGAAAGAAAGAAAGAAAGAAAGAATCAATCAATCAATCAATCAATCAATCAATCAATCAATCAAACAAACAAACAAACAAACAAACAAATAAACAAACAAACGTCAGAAACAGGCAATAAGTCAGAAAAAAGCAATAAAAGATGGAAGCAATAAAAAATATTCAAGGAAGTCAGAGAATAAAGAAAGAAAGAAAGAAAGAAAGAAAGAACAAAAAAGAGCGGAAAACAGACATAACGTGCAAATCCTAAAAGATAGAAAGAAGTCATGAAAACATTAATGTATATTAGGTAAAAAAAACAAAGAAAAAAATTAAACACCGAAAACAAACAAAAAATTCAGGTCAGAAAGGAAAGAAAGAAAGAAAGAAAAAAAAAGAAGAAATGAAAACATTAAAAAAAAAGTCAGGTCAGAATATAACGAAAGAAAGCAAACAAGTAAACTATGAGAAAGAAGAAACAGAACAATATATCTAAAATAGTTAAGCAATAAGGCGATATCTATAATTATATTAGAAAAAGAGAAAGATGAATGAGAAAAAAAAACGATATATATATATATATATATATATATATATATATATATAAAGATGGTAAGAAAAATAGAAAATACCAGAGAAAAAAAATCTAAAAGGCAAAATAATGAAAAGAAAAAAAAAATGAAGAAAAGAAAAATCAAAAAGAAATAAGGAAATAAGTAAAGAACAAAAAGAAAGATGATAGATTAACATAAGAAATAAGAAAAATAGGAACATTGGCAGTGGTAGAAACGGTAAAATAGGAAAAACAAAACAGGAAGGAGATACGAAAATTAGAAATATAATGAAAAATAATACAATAACGAAATTAAGAAAGAAACATAAGAGTAAATTAAAATAAAAATAAAGAAAGACAACAATAAAGAGAGCACGTATA
Source organism: Ascarosepion bandense (assembly GCA_037127315.1). NCBI lineage: Eukaryota > Metazoa > Mollusca > Cephalopoda > Sepiida > Sepiidae > Ascarosepion > Ascarosepion bandense. The sequence continues at coordinate 4,239,495 of JBBBDQ010000581.1, read as the reverse complement.
ATTATAAAGAAGGAAAAAGATAAAAAAAGATAAAAAAGGATTAATGAGAAAATGAGAAAACAAAGAAAGAAGAAATGAAAACAATAATGAAAATTAGATCTGAATAGAAAAAGAAAGAAGAATGTGGGTGAGGTTAGAGTAGAAAGAAAGAAAGAAAGAAAGAAAGAAAGAAAGAAGCGTTGAAAATCGATATAACATTCAAGTAATAAGGGAAAGAAAGAAGTAATTAAAACAGGAATGAAAGTTAGGTCAATTTAGAAAGAAAGTAAGAAAGAAAGAAAGAAAGAAACAAACAAACAAACAAACAAACAAACCAAAAAAACAAAGAAACACCAGAAACAGACAATAAGTCTAAAAGAAACGATAGATGCAAGCAATGAAAATATACAAGGAAGTCAGAGAAAAAGGAAAGAAAGAAGGAAAAAAAGAATGCAAGAAAGAAAGAACAAAAAGAGCGGAAAACAGATATAACGTTCAAGTGCTAAAAGAGAGAAAGACGTCATGAAAACAGTCATGAATGTTAGGGCAAAGAAAAGAAAGAAGAAATAAACACCGAAAATAGACAAAAAAAATCAGCTCAGAAGAAAAAGCAAAAGAAAGAAAGAAAGAATAAATGAAAACATTCAAGAAAGTCAGGTCAAAATACAACGAAAGACAGAAAGAAAGACAGAGAGTAAGAAAGAAAGAAAGAAAGAAAGAAAGAAAGAAAGAAAGAAAGATAGGAAAATTCTAAAGAGATAAATCTTTATATAGTAGAAAAACAGATGTTTGAAAAAAATGAAATAACATTAAGAAAGAAAAAGGGAAAATGTAAGAAAAAAAGAAGAGTAGGGAAAGAAAAAGAGAAGAGGAAGAAAAAAACAGTAGGAAAGAAAAGAGTAAAAAAAAGAAGAGTAGGAAAGAAAAGGGAAAAGTAAGAAACAAGAAGACTAGGAAAAGAAAAAGGGAAAAGTAAGAAAAAAGAATAGGAAAGAAAAAGGGAAGAGTAAGGAAACAAACAGTAGGAAAGAAAAAAGCAAAAAAAAATAGGAAAGAAAAAGAGAAAAGTAAGAAAAAAGAAGAGTAGGAAAGAAAAAGGGAAAAGTAAGAAAAAAGAAGAGTAGGAAAGAAAAAGGGAAAAGTAAGAAAAAAGAAGAGTAGGAAAGAAAAAGGGAAACGTAATAAAAAAAAAGAGTAGGGGAAGAAAAAGGGAAGAATAAGAAAAAAAGAAGAGTAGGGAAAAGAAAAAGGGAAAAGTAAAAAAAGAAGAGAAGGAAAGAAAAAGGGAAACGTAAGAAAAAAGAAGAGTAGGAAAGAAAAATTGAAAAGTAAGAAAAAAGAAGTGAAGGAAAGAAAAAGTGAAAAGTACGAAAAATTAAGAAATGGGAAGAGCAGGAAAGAAAAATAGAAAAATTAGAAAAAGGAAGAATAGGGAAAGAAAAGGGGAATGTAGGAAAAAAGAAGAGAAGGAAAGAAAAAGGGTAATGTAAGAAAAAAGAAGAGTAGGGTAAGAAAAAGGGAAAAAAAGAAAAAAGACGAGTAGGGAAAGAAAAACGGAAGAGTAAAAAAAGGAGAGTAGGGAAAGAAAAAGAGAAAAGTAAGAAAAAAGATGAGATGAAAAGAAAAATTAAAAAGTAAGAAAAAAAGAAGAGTAGAGAAAAGAAAAAGGGAAAAGTAAAAAACAAGAAGAGAAGGAAAGAAAAAGGGAAACGTATGATAAAAGAATAGAAGGAAAGAAAAATGGAAAAGTAAGAAAAAAGAAGAGTAGGAAGGAAAAAGGAAAAAGTGAGAAAAAAACAGTAAGGAAAGAAAAAGTGAAAAGTAAGAAAAATGAGAGTAGGGAAAAGAAAAATGAAAAAGTTAGAAAAAGAAGAGAAGGAAAGAGAAAGGAAGAGTAAGAAAAACAGTAGGAAAGAAAAGAGTAAAAAAAAGAAGAGTAGGAAAGAAAAAGGGAAAAGAAAGAAACAAGAAGATAAGGGAAAGAAAAAGGGAAAAGTAAGAAACTAGAAGAATAGGAAAGAAAAAGGGAAGAGTAAGAAAAAAACAGTAGGAAAGAAAAGAGTAAAAAAAGAAGAGTAGGAAAGAAAAAGGGAAGAGTAAGAAACAAGAAGACTAGGGAAGGAAAAAGGGAAAAGTAAGAAAAAATACAGTAGGAAAGAAAAAGGGAAGATTAAGTAAAAATACAGTAGGAAAGAAAAAAGTAAAAAAAAGAGTAGGAAAGAAAAAGAGAAAAGTAAGAAAAACGAAGAGTAGGGAAAGAAAAGGGGAAAAATAAGAAAAGAGAAGAATAGGAAAGAAAAAGGGAAGATTAAGAAAAATACAGTAGGAAAGAAAAAAATTAAGAAGAAGAAGAGTAAGAAAGAAAAATGGAAATGTAAGAAAGAAGAAGAGTAGGAAAGAAAAAGGGTAACGTAAGAAAAAAGAAGAGTAGGAAAGAAAAATTGAAAAATAAGCAAAAAGAAGTGAAGGAAAGAAAAAGTGAAAAGTACGAAAAATTAAGAAAATGGAAGAGAAGGAAAGAAAAATAGAAAAATTAGAAAAAGGAAGAATAGGGAAAGAAAAGGGGAATGTAAGAAAAAAGAAGAGTAGGAAAGAAAAAGTGAAAAGTAAGAAAAAAGAAGAGTAGGGGTAGAAAAAGGGAAAAACAAGAAAAAAGACGAGTAGGGAAAGAAAAAGGGAAGAGTAAAAAAAAAGTAGAGAAGGGAAAGAAAAAGAGAAAAGTAAGAAAAAAGAAAAGAAGAAAAGAAAAAGAAAAAAAGTAAGAAAAAAAGAAGAGTAGAGAAAAGAAAAAGGGAAAAGTAAACAAAAAAGAAGAGAAGGAAAGAAAAAGGGAAAGGTAAGAAAAAAGAAGAGTAGGGGAAGAAAAAGGGAAAAACAAGAAAAAAGTAGGTAAAGAAAAAGGGAAACGTATGATAAAAGAATAGAAGAAAAGAGAAATGGAAAAGTAAGAAAAAACAGTAGGGAAAAAAAGTGAAAAGTAAGAAAAATGAGAGTAGGGAAAAGAAAAAGGGAAAAGTTAGAAAAAAGAAGAGAAGGAAAGAGAAAGCGAAGAGTTAGAAAAAAAAACAGTAGGAAAGAAAAGATTAAAAAAAAAGAAGAGTAGGAAAGAAAAAGGAAAAGTAAGAAACAAGAAGACTAGGGAAAGAAAAAAGGAACAGTAAGAAAAAAGAAGAATAGGAAAGAAAAAGGGAAGATTAAGAAAAAATACAGTAGGAAAGAAAAAAATTAAAAAGAAGAAGAGTAAGAAAGAAAAAGGGAAATGTAAGAAAAAAGAAGAGTAGGAAAGAAAAATTGAAAAGTAAGAAAAAAGAAGAGTAGGAAAGAAAAAGGGAAACGTAATAAAAAAAAGAGTAGGGGAAGAAAAAGGGAAAAATAAGAAAAAAGAAGAGTAGGGAAAAGAAAAAGGGAGGAGTAAAAAAAGAAGAGATGGAAAGAAAAAGGGAAACGTAAGAAAAAAGAAGAGTAGGAAAGAAAAATTGAAAAGTAAGAAAAAAGAAGTGAAGGAAAGAAAAAGTGAAAAGTACAAAAAATTAAGAAATGGGAAGAGCAGGAAAGAAAAATAGAAAAATTAGAAAAAGGAAGAATAGGGAAAGAAAAGGGGAATGTAAGAAAAAAGAAGAGTAGGAAAGAAAAAGGGAACAGTAAGAAAAAAGAAAAGTAGGGGAAGAAAAAGTGAAAAACAAGAAAAAAGACAAGTAGGGAAAAAAAAGGGAAGAGAAAAAAAGTAGAGTAGGGAAAGAAAAAGAGAAAAGTAAGAAAAAAAGAAAAGAAGAAAGGAAAAAGGAAAAATAAAGAAAAAAGAAGAGTAAAGAAAAGAAAAAGGGAAAAGTAAAAAAAAGAAGAAAAGGAAAGAAAAAGGAAAGGTAAGAAAAAAGAAATGTAGGAAAGAAAAAGGGAAGAGTAAGGAAACAAACAGTAGGAAAGAAAAAGTGAAAAGTAAGAAAAAAAAGAGTAGGGAAAGAAAAAGGGAAACGTATGAAAAAAGAATAGAAGGAAAGAGAAATGGGAACGTAAGAAAAAAGAAGAGTAGGAAGGAAAAAGGAAAAAGTAAGAAAAAACAGTAAGGAAAGAAAAAGTGAAAAGTAAGAAAAATGAGAGTAGGGAAAAGAAAAAGGGAAACGTATGAAAAAAGAATAGAAGGAAAGAGAAATGGAAAAGTAAAAAAAAGAAGAGAAAGAAAGAAAAAGGAAAGGTAAGAAAAAAGAAGAGTAGGAAGGAAAAAGGAAAAAGTAAGAAAAAAAGAGTAGGAAAGAAAAAGTGAAAAGTAAGAAAAATGAGAGTAGGGAAAAGAAAAAAGGAAAAGTTAGAAAAAGAAGAGAAGTAAGAAGAAAGGGAAAAGTAAGAAAAAAGAACAGTAGCGAAAGAAAAACGGGAAAGTAAGAAAAAAAGAAGGGAAGGGAAAAGAAAATGGAAAAGTTAGAAAAATAAGAGAAGGAAGAAAAAGGGAAAGTAAAAAAGAAAAGTAAAAAAAGGCAAAAGGAAGAACAAAGAAGAGTGGGAAGATAAAAAGTAAGATAAAAGAATAGTAGGGACAAGAAAAAGGGAAAAGTTAGAAAAAAAGAAGAGAAGGACAGAAAAAGGGAAAATTAAAAAAAAGAAGAGTAGTAAAGAAAAAGGAAAAAGTAAGAACAAATAACAGTAGGGAAAGAAAAAGGGAAAAGTAAGAAAAAAAGAAGAGTAGGGAAAAGAAAAATGGAAAAGTTAGAAAAAGAAAAAGAATAGGAATTAAAAATGGAAAGTAAGAAAAAAGAAGAATAGAATAAAAGGCAAAAGGAAGAAAAAAGAAGAGTGGGAAAAATAAAAAGTAAGAAAAGAGAAAAGTAGGGAAATAAGGGAAAAGTAAGAAAAAAGAAGAGTAGGGAAAGAAAAAGGGAAAAGTAAAAAAAATGAAGAGTAGAGAAAGAGAAAGGAAAAAGTAAGAAAAAAGAAGAGTAGGAAAGAAATAAGAAAAGTAAGAAAAAGAAGAGTAGGGAAAAGAAAAAGGGAAAAGTAAGAGAAAAGAAGTGAAGGAAAGAAAAAGGGAAAGTAAGAAAAAAGACGAGTACGAAAGAAAAAGGGAAAAGTTAGAAAAATTAAGAGTAGGGAAAAGAAAAATGGAGAAGTTAGAAAAAGAAGAAGAATAGGAATGAAAAAGGGAAAGTAAGAAAAAAGAAGAGTAGAAAAAAAGGCAAAAGGAAGAAAAAAGAAGAGTGGGAAAGATAAAAGGTAAGAAAAAAGACGCGTAGGGAAAGAAAAAGGGAAAAGTAAGAAAAAAGAAGAGTAGGGAAAAGAAAAAAGGAAAAGTAAGAAAAAAGAAGAGTAGGGAAAAGAAAAAGGGAAAAGTGAGAAAAAAGAAGAGAAGGATAGGAAAAGGCAAAGTAAGAAAAAAGAAGAGAAGGGAAAGAAAAAGGGAAGTAAGAAAAAAGAAGAGTAGGAAAGAAAAAGTGAAAAGTAAGAAAAAAGAAGAGTACGAAAGAAAAAGGGAAAAGTAAGAAAAAAGACGCGCCCAGAAGAAAAATGAAAAGTAAGAAAAAAAGAAGCCTACGAAAGAAAATGAATGTCAGTAATGACGTAAAGTTTGGAAAGTTCGATTTTCCACCGGTTTAAGCTAAGAAAAGTGAATTGTCCTTTGAACAATGTTGGTAATTTTTTTTTTAGAAAGATCGTTTTCCTCTTTTGTCAAACGTGGACAGAGTATTATGCTCTCTGAACGACAAACTTGGACACGGATAAGAATGTGTTTTTCTGAAAACGATGAAGAAGCTCATCTTTTCCACCATCTTGCTTCTGGTCTAGCCGTAGGCCGGGATTAGAAACCGGCAGAATATATTCTGCAAAATCCTTATTCTTTGCAGATCGAAATGAAGAAAGATAGGACGTCTGGTGGACAATTGTCGGTTCTTTTCGGTTCTATTACTCCTTAATCTCCAGATTGTCGTGGCAAAAGTGAACTTTTCTTTGCTGCTTATATTTCCTTCTATTTATACACGTATTATTTTAGTTGGCTAGGAAGGCTTTCTGTGAAAGTTTCGTTTGCTTTTGTGTCGCTGGGCGTTTGGGTCTCTGTGTGCGTTAAACAAGAACAACATAAAAAAATCCGGACGATTGCGTGGATTGTATATTAGCGTAGTCCTTTCTCTAAATGTTCGGTTTATTATTTCCTAGAAGGAGGAAAAGAGGGGAAAACGAGAGAGAATATTGAACCACCTTCTTAAGGTGACGCGTTTTTATACCTACGAAAGGAGTTGGGTCTGTAAAGGCTGAAAACGAATAGAAATCTCGGTGATAAAAATGGCATCTATGAATGAAAGCAGACGATAGATGTTAATCAGGAAGCGAAAAAAGCAAAATATAGAAATCGACAGAGAAACGAAAAGAAACTGAGTGCGAAAAAGAGATTTGAGTTAGAGAAAGAATTTGGTAGATCATGAGGAAAATAAGGAAAAAGATAAGTTGGTGAAGAAGAAATTCTTAAAGAATAGAAAGAATAATAAAAGTTTTTTGCGAAAAAGAAATGAACAAGTGTGGATGAATGGCAAAGGAATATAGAAAGAAAAAATATTAAATGACGTGGGGAATGAGAAAGGACAAAGCGAAAAGAAATAGTAAAGAAAAAAAGGAAAAACAATGAAAGGATGAAAGCTAAAGACAGAGACAAAGGAGATGAAAAGAAAAAAAAGGAAAGGTAAATAAAAAGAAAAAAGGCAAGTCAAGCGACAAAAATGATAGGAAACATGAAAAAGGAAGAAGCTAAAGTAAAGAAATAATAGAAAAGATGAAAAAAATGCGAAGAAAGTGGAAGAAAGGAAAGGAAAATGAAAGAAATATCAAGAAAGAATATCAGACAAAAGAGAGCAGAGAAAGAAAAGGAAAGGGAAACTAACAAAGAAATAAAAATAAAGAAAAGAAACGAAAGCTATACAGAAAGAAAGAAATGAAAGAGAGAAAAAAAGGAAATATTGACAAAGAAGAGCAGAAAGGAAAAACGGAAATAAATAAAGAGAGAAATAATGTAAAATAATGGAAGAAAATAAAAGGAAAAGGTTGAAAATAAAGAAAACTGGAGAAAGAAAGAGTAAGAAAAAAAAAGAATAACAAGAAGAAATAAAAGAAATAACTAAACAATTAAGTGAAAAAATGGATGAAAAAGAAAGAAGAAGAGAAAGGAAGAAAGGAAAGAAAATAAAGAAAGAAAGAAATGATAGGAAGTAAGGAAAGGAAAGTGAAAAGTAAAGAAAAGAGGAAAGGGAAAAGAACAAAAGTAAAGATAAAAGAAGAAACAATAGGGGAAAAAAGAAACGAATAAAAGAAAGAAAAAAAGAAGAATAAAAAAAAAGACATTTAGAAAGAATAGGAATTTGAGAGAAGACGGGATAAGAAAATGAGTGAAAGAATAAACTGAGAACAGGAAAAAAAGTTGTAAGGAAATATTAAAAACATGAAGAAAAAAGGTAAGAAATAAAGAAAGAAATTTAAAAGAATGAAAGATATGGAATGATGGAAGAAACAATGAAATATAAATTAGGCTAAAAAGAAAGATAAAAGTAATACAAATTGAAAGCATAGACTAAGAAAAAAAGTAGAAAGAATGATAGGAATAAGCGCAGAAAATGAAAATATGAGGAACGAAATTGAAAAAAGAAGAATATGGAAGAAAGAATAAAATAAACAATTAAAATCAGAAAAGAGAAATATGGAAAGCAATAAAATCTAAAACAAAAGAAATTATGAAAAATGGAAGAAGAATGAAATAAGTGAAGAGAAAACAAAAAGAAAGCGAGAACTATGAAAGAGACAATTAATAAGTAAGAGAAAGGAAAATACAGCGAAGAAGGGCATAAAAAAATTAAAATTCAGAAATAGCTTTTAATACTTGATGATACATTGTCCTTTGAATACCGAAATAAATGTACAATTTGTAGTAATTGTAATTTGTACATGTTCTAAACTATAATTTATAATATATATATAATTTATAATATATATATATATATATATATTATACATTTACGGTCTCAGACCCTGATTGAGCACTCTAGAAGAAAGGTAGACGTTGAAAAACAGTAGCCATTCTAGCGTGTACGCATCGCTCATTTCAGTAAAATGAATTGGATAACTCTAACTGTTGGGCGTGTAATATAATATGCGCTAAAAAGACTGCCTTCTTCCAACGAACGCCCAGGGGTAGAGTCGCCGACTGACGCCAATTCGGTCAGGTAGCAATCAGAGTCTAACCGTACTGATGAGCTGTGATACAGCGAAACAGATCTGTCTGCGGATGACAATATATATATATATATATATATATATATATATATATATATATATAGAGAGAGAGAGAGAGAGAGAGAGGTAAAATTCTGGGAAGAATTGGTAAAATTCGGGATAAGGTTGGTAAATAATCCAGGAGGATCTTAGTTAAAATATTAAAACTGATCCAATAGAGAGCTCTTTGCGAACCAATTCAATTTACAGAGCAGATATATCTTTATTTATCTGTAAATTCAGATAAAATTTAGTGGGGAAAGAGCCATTTTCAACATTTTAAATGGCTATTTCCCTACTAAGTTTTATTTGAATTTACAGATAAATAAAGATATATATATATATATATATATATATATATATATATATATATATATATATATATACTTCCGACAAAAAGTGGGGAAATAGCCTAAATATATATATATATATATATATATATATATAAATCAGTAGTAATAAATCCAGTATAATATTTGGTAAATAATCCAAATGGGTCCTAGTAATATTTGGTTAAATATTCAAACTGGTCCAACAGAGAGCTCGATACATTTTGCTGTGAGTAAGCAGGCTAGCCATGACAGATTTCCTTAGACATGTATGAATACTCCACAGCCCTTAACATCAAACATATATACTGCTGCCATATCTGGTGGGGTGCTCCTGCTATCCACCCAAGTGCCCCTGACAAAATCCAACGGGGAATCTGTAATGTGATCGATCCCGACTTGTCAACACAGATAAAGTCACTTTCTCACCGGCGCAATGTGGCTTGCCTGTGTCTCTTCTACAAATACTTTCATGGCTTCTGCTCCGATGAACTTAGCTCACTGGTGCCCGCTATATGTGAATTTACTCGAGCCACAAGATTAGCAACTAGATCCCACCCTTTTATTTTGAAACCAATAAAATGTAAACGCAAATTCATCATCTTCTTTTCTCGCATTCTCGCTTGTGGAATTCCGTTCTATTTACTTGCTTCCCCAACAGCTACAATCTCAACGAATTTAAATGTAAAGTCAATAGTCATCTCCTATCTCCCTAACACGTATCCTCTCTCACATGATTCTTTCTCCGTTCACACCGATGTCATCAGTATTCTCATCCTTCTCTTACCCACTTCCTGGCACCCATTATAACCTGCAACTTTACTGTTATGTAACCCCCTGCAAAACAGTGGCAGTAAAATATCATACTTGGAGCGATATGATTATAAAAAGAATTAAATAAGAACTAATGTAAAATTTGAATAATAAATATTTATTGCTCTGATTTTATACTGATCCCTATCTTAAACGTCTTAATGTTTTGAACGTTGCAATTATATTCTTCGTTCTTTTACATTTATACATATATATATATATATATATATATATATATATATATGTGTGTGTGTGTGTGTGTGTGTGTGTGTGTGTGTGAGTACTTGGAGGTACTTGATCACAATGATTTGTTCGAAGAAAACCATCCACATTTCCGAAAGAGTATCGCCGACTAAATTTCACTTACAAGGCATTCCCCCGTCTGCTAACCTGGTTAGCTAGTCCCTGTTACGCAGGCATACGCACAGGCACATCCCACCTATATTGCAACGATGCTAAGCAAACATTAGTTACAGTTTCTGGAAGTGAGGGCAAGTCTTTAATATAAATTATGTCGGCAGAACTGTTCGGGAGGAACAGTTCTGTTTCAATTAAATTGTTTCAATTAATTTGCACAATGTACATATATATATATATATATATATATATATATATATAAACTTATATGTAGACAGGTAACCTCGAATACTAATCAGCTACTATTATATATCTAAACTTATTTATAAATGGAACTTTGTCTCTGTGCGTGTGTGTCTGCGTGTGTGTGTGTCCGTTACCTATAGACTCCGAAACGGCTGAACCGATTTTCTTGAAAATTTACACAGTTTTATTATAAGCGTCTGCGAGTGTTCTTAGCTACGTTTTGTGCCGAGGTACACCCGATAAATATCGAAAATCGATAATCGAAAAAATCGTGTTATAGAAGGAGTGGTCCGATTTTTATCAAAGTGGATACACTCATAGACAAATACGTAAGAAGCGATATTCAGAAGTTTCAAAGCTGCAGTTCTGACAATAGTGCAGAAGATCGTATATATATATATATATATATATATATATATATATAAGGCAAGATGTTTCTGTGTATGTGTCTGTTTATCTGTCTGTATGTCCTTTATACAAATCCACAATTTTATCCGATTCTCACCAGATATTCTTAAGGCTGAATCTGAGCTCCAGGACCGTGGATTAGTTTTAAAGATTTCATTACACCCGAGCAACGCTGGGTTATACTGCTAGTATATATATATATATATATATATATATATATATATATATATAAGAGAGAGACAAAAAGAGTTAAAGTCAGAGTGAGTGAGTAAGAGAGCCCATCACTGTGTAATGTCGGAGAATATCGAAAGTAAATATGGATAGGTTTGTTTTTCAATTTTCCCCTCATCTTCATCGTTCGCTCGAGCATAAAACCACACACGCGCGTCCATACGCACCCACATACAGATACATAAGCTCACACACAGAGGCACAATCATAAGTAGATCAATAAGTATCTAGCATTGTATTTATCGTCTAAATTTTGATCTGTAATCTTCACTATAATTACAAAAGTACAATTTAAGTATTAAAATGAATAGGATTGCTTTATGTTGCAGCGAAGCTAAAACCCCTCTAGTCTGTGGCCCGGAGTAGCTGTAAAAATAAAGACTAATAGCAGTCTATGAATTAGGAGTGCCATTGACATTCTTTGAAGAGATCGTTTCGTGCTTCATACGTTCACTTTGTCGGACTCTCTGTCCGAAGGAAGAGAGTAACCCAGACGAGGCTCCGCCGACAAGAATTTTTGTCCGAGCTTACGGGCTCGGTGTTCTCACTTAAATTATCTTGTGTCGCTTTTACCTAGGGTATCTACATATGTGGTGAGATGGTTGACACCTTCAGAGTGTTATTAACAATTAGTATCGGACTGTGCTCTCTGCGACTCTAACGACTTAACCTCTCCTCTCTTCTACTATTTGTTGTTCTGTCTTCTGGTGTTTGTCTTATTTGTATTGATATCCCTAAGCACGGATAATGTGCTGTAGATACTCAGCACACATTTTATCGGTATCGTCCTGCGATGAAACACTTTAATTGTACTGACCTGGAAGCCTTTTTTAATTAATAATATATGTAAATGAATATATTAAAAAATGTATTTCTATCACAAGGTTTTATGCGTTTTATCATATATATATATATATATATATGTGGGGGGGGGGGGTGCGCGCACAATGATTTTATATCTAACTAATCATAAATTTCTTTTTCATGTCTATAATTTCAACAAACCGCTTGCTTACAAATAGGAAGTGAATTCATCAGGTATACAAAATTAGAAAGGGGCGTAAGACAAGAGTGTGTTTTCTCACCAGATCTATTCAACTTATGCAGCGAACAATTCTAGCAGAAATAAAACCCTTGCTAGGATTCGTCACTGGCGGCAATCTCAACATACGCAGATGACGCAGATGACACAGTGCTGATAGCAGACACGGAAAGAAGAATGTAAAACCTCCCACAGAAAGTAGCAAGAGAAATAAGACCCCAAAATGTTAACTATAGATCGGAGAAATAAAACAAGTAAAAAATTTACATACCTAGGAATCGTGCTGACAAAGGATGGAAAGTGCCAATTTGAAATATAAATACGCATTTGCATGGCCATGGATGCATTTCAAAAGCTAACCAGACTAAGACCAGAAAATCACATTAAAAAAACAAAGAACAGGGTGCTGGATTGCTATGTGATATTTGCCCTTTTTATATAGAAGTGAATGTTGGACGATCTCCTTAAGAGTGAAAGAGAGGCATGGGGTAGCAGAAATGTAGTTTTACAGAAGGATGCTGAGGATACCATGGACTGAGCACGTGACTAACAACGAGGTGTTAGAGAGGATGGATACTAGGAGAAAACTCACACTTAATATCAGGAAAAGATTCAGGTTTCTGAGACATGCAATGAGGAATGAGTGCCTGGAGAATTTAATACTCACAGGATGGATAGAAGGAAAGAGACAAGAGAGAGAAGTGCCTGGCCTACTTGATAGGCTGACCAAATGGATGGCAGAGCGGTGCTTGGGGGAGATACCATGAGGAAGAATTTTGAGAGCGACAAGACACAGAGCCAAGTGGCCGTCCATGATCGCCTACGTCCTGAAGGGGCACGGCACATGAAGAAGAATTTTTAATATATTTAAAAATAGATAGAATATATATATATATATATATATAAGCTAAAGGAAAAAGAAAAGTTGGAAGAATGAATACAGAATAAAATAATGAATAAGTTTAAAAACGGAAAAAATGAGGAAGGAGAAAGAAAAGCAAAAGAAATATTGATAAATTAGAAGGGAACGAGAAACAAAAATGAAATTTGTCAAGAAAGAATACATAAGCAGAAGAAAAGAAAGAAAATATATGCACCCAAAAGAAAAAGTGAAAAGAAAAAAAGAATAACGAAAACGAGGAATAAAGGAAAAAGTGGCGTAAAATGGACTAAGAGTAAAAGAAAAAAGAAAAAAAAAGTAAAAAGAAAAGCAAATAAAGAAAAAAGAAAGTAAGAAAGAAAGAAAGAAAGAAAGAGGGAAATGAAAGCCAAAATAAGAAAGAAAAAGAAAAAAGAAAGTAAAAGAAAGAAAGAAAAAGAAAGTAAAAAGAAAAGCAAAGTAAGAAAAAGAAAGAAAAAAGAAAGTATGAAAGAAAGAAAAGGGGAAATGAAAGACAAAAAACGAAAGAAAGAAAGAAAGAAAGAAAAAGAAAAAGGAAAGGAAAAGAAAGAAAGACAAAGAAAGCAAAAGAAAAGCAAATAAAGATAAAAGAAAAAAAGAAAGTAAGAAAAAAGGGAAATGAAAACCAAAAAAGAAAGAAAAAGAAAAAAGAAAGCAAAAGAAAGAAAGAAAAGAAAGTAAAAAGAAAAGCAAAGAAAGAAAGAAAGAAACAAGGAAAGAAAAAAGAAAATGAAAGCAAAAAAAAAAAAGACAGAAAGCTAAAATGTGGAATATAGAAAAGAAAAGGAAAATGTGAAATGGAAGATGTACTCGAAACAGTGAAGAAATATAACATTGAACGTACACTGCAATGAGGATTTTGACCTGCAATGACGATTCTTCTTATGCAAGAAAGAAGCAGCGAAAATACAAAAAAAAAAAAAAAACAATGGAGAAAAGAAAAAGAAACTGTTAAAAAGAAAGCAAAAAGGAATTTAAGAGTCTGGCTAGCGAATAAAGCTCTCCACTTGGAAAACACGGACAGATTCTTGAATGCCCTTGGTAAATCACAGACCGGAATTTATTAGCGGCTTCTGATCCGTTCCGAAATCGCAGACAAGAGAAGGCGGGAAGTGACTTAGATCACATTCACACCATACCCCAAGGGATTATTATTATTATTATTGTTATTATTATTACTGCAGTCGTCGTTGATGCTGATAACATTGGAACCAATCTAAAAAGAGATAGAGGTTTTATCACCTAGCGTGTTCGTCGACAAGCGGGAGACGGAATTATGTACGGCTGGAGATATTGGCAGAGAGATCAGGAAGCGTTGTGAAAGAAGCAATTTTCGTATAAAAAGAATTCGAAAAATGAAAAAGAATCTTCTAATAATAGAAAAAAGATCGGGGTAAAAGCCCAGACAGAAAGACATAAAAGGTCGACTAGAAAGATGCGGGTGATTTCAGGATATGTCTCCTCTTGATTATATATATATACACGCGAACACCCATATATATATATATATATATATATATATATATATATATATATATAAAGGAAAATGAAATACTATATTGGTATATAGAAACGGATGATTTTCTAAAGATTTGGTTTGATTTGTTTAGTTTAAACGGCACATCAACATAAATGAGTTATTTAATGCCGACTACTGCAATAGATTCGTATGAACAGAATATGTATTTTTTGTAAGAAATCAGTTCGTAAATTAGGTTTCATTGACGTATTTTTATAAAGAGGGTTTTTCTTTTGGTTTATTTTGTTTTACGACATATCGACCTCAATAGGTTATTTAATACTGACGTATTTTTCTAAATATGGTTTTGTCGCCAGTCTAATGTATTTCCGGTATATATTTTTTTTTCCAAAAGTGTATTATTGGTAATATCTTTTTCTTAAAAAAAGCACTGCTGGTAATAATGTTCTATTCAAAAATGTATTGGTGAAATGGTCCCTCTAAAAAATTAATTTTTAAAATTCCATATTGTTTTACGCCCAATAATAACAATTTACCCATAGCTGGGGCAATAACAGGTGCTCGCATGGTGGACCAGAGATGATTCCACGCTCTTCAAAACTTCCCGATCAGAACATTGCTGTTGAATGTAGTTTATCGTCATACACAGGATATTTCTAATTTTATTTTAGATTTTTTAAAATTATATCACCCCTGGCAAGGCGGCAAGGCCACTGGTGTGCAGGGGGCTACGTAAGAGTGAAAAGATTGGAAAAGAGAAAGCCAGAAACCACATCCTAAACAGAGAACAAGGGATGAGCCTCTACACCTGTTCAATAGACTTGGGTGGAGTGTGAATCGGGCGATAGTTCAGTCTATCTACTCCAATATCTTACCATTTATAGAATGGTAAGGTAAATAATTGTTATTATAAAAATAGTTTTTTCCTTAAAACAAAGCCGAAAAGTACGATCTGTATATAAATAAAAGTAATTCACTGTTCGCCTAATACTAAGCATAAATATATATTCATGAAACAAGGAATCTGGTTAAGTTAACTTATATATATATATATATCAGCATGCGGTTTAGATATAGAAGAATTCAAAGGAGTATCCTGTACATACAGAAGAAAGAAAGCAATTTGGTTCAACCCTCCATTTTGCAAATTATGTAATATTATTATAGGTAAATATTTTCTAAAACTTGTAGATAAACATTTTAGCAATTCGAGTCACCTTCATAGAATATTTAACAGAAAAATCATAAAAATTAGCTATTCGTGTACTAAAAATATAGAAAGTAAAATCATCTCCCACAATTAAATAACTTTATTTAGGTATAAAATCCAAATTGATATCCTGAAATCTACTACCACTGATCAAGCCAACTCCAGAGTAACAACTCCTAGTCGAGCCAGCCTTAGTTCTGCAACTCCAAACCAAAGCAACCCTAAAGTTGCCTAGAATTTACCAGACATAAGTGATGCAGCTGGACATGACAGTTATACGCCTAAATGCAACAATGCGTGTCGTATGGGTGGAGAATGTATGACAGAAGGGATAGTATATCAAGCTATGATATACGCAAAAGAAAATACAAACTTGAAAAAATACTACATTGGTATTTCAGCAGGTGCTTGGAAGCAACGGTTGTACAATCACACACACTCTTTTTCCAACCCTGAATTAAGAAACCAGACATCTGTTTTAAAATATCTGTGATCATTGAAAGACAATAACTTAACTCCTTGATTAAATGGAATATCATTAAAAAATCTAACACACACATCAACTTCAAAGATTGCTGTCGTTTATGCCTGGATGAAAAATAAACACTATTATAAAACACAAAAACCAACTGGATCTGCTGAATCTGAGGAGGAAACTAATTTATAAATGTCGACAAAGGAGCCAGTTTAAATTATGTTAAACTTTTAGCCCCTCATTCATTCCTCCGAAGACTTTACACACATCACACTATTTTACGGAATATATATTGTTTATTTGTACACCATTGTTATATGTGTCGATTTTGTTTTATATATACGGGTTTTTATATGCCTATGGTATTATTTACATATTTGTTTTTGCCGGTGCTTGAGTGTGTATATATATGTGTGTGTTCGTATATGTGTATATGTATATATATATATATGTATCTGTGAGTGTGTACATATATGTGAATACATATATATGCGTGGGCGGGTATGTGTGTACGCATTTATGCGTGTGTGGGATTTGTATGTGTACATATATATGTTTTTTTTACATTACTAAAGTTATACGGTATTATAACTGTACCGTTAACCGAAAAAATTACCTACATTATTGGATTATTATTAATTAAATTAACCGAATAATTAGCATAATTTTGATTATATAGTGGTGTGGTGGTAATTGTGATTGAAGCGGATTGATTAACTAGTATATATTAATTGTATAATTTTCTTAGTTTTTTTTTAATACCAATTTTTTATCCTTTCACTAGTAATATGTAAATTTATTTTTAAACTAAATAATTAAGTTTAAACAACTAAATTTAAATAGAATAATTAAGTTTACTTTCTAATTAATTTTTTTAAATTTTTTTAAATTTTACATTGTGTTATATTTGTTTTGTTGATTGTATAATTAGTATAATTTTGATTATATAGTGGTGTGATGATTTTCTGATCACAACGGATTAACTCTTATCTCTTAAATATATTTATAATTTTTTAAGACTCCAATTTCTTATCCTTTCACCGTTAATATATAAAATTTATTTTTACTTTTTATTTTCATTTTCTCCTATCATCTTTTCTTTCTATTTTAAATTTATTCCTATCTTCTTTCTTCTTCTTCCTTTTTTGTTTGAGGTATTTACTCTTTCTTTTTAACGCTCTCTCTCTCTCTCTCACACACACACACACACACACACACACACACACACACACACACACACACACACACACACACACACACACATAAGACACTTTCTTTACGATTCAAATCTACGGGTCAGCAGTCTAACTGATATGCTGAATGTATCTTTGGTTTTTGTTGACATCCGCTCTTACGCGTGCTCTTTGATTATAAGTTGCATATGTATGAATAAGTGTGTATGTGCACGCCGAACTGATGTAATGATATATTTTTTCTTAAATTTTCTCTTGTAACGGAGCGACCTTTATTTTTATTCGGGTCGTATTTTTTTTTTTTTTAGGTTTTTGTGAAGTTCATTCGTGTAACATCCTTTGTATAATAAAGACGGAAGCTGATGATGGTTCGCCTGAAATAGGCCTACACTTTCGATTTACAATGAAATAAGGTGTCTGCCTTAATTTGTCTTATATATATATATATATATATATATATATATACAGTACTGTACAAAAGTATTATGACAAGAACTACTTTATCTTATATGAGGCATAATGACAGAAAATAAACAATTTAAGTAATTTTATTTGATTTACCCAACAAATACTTTAAAAAGAATAAAATACTTGTTACAAAATAAATTTTATATTTAGTATAATAGCCTTTTGCTTTGATTACAGCCTTAATTTTGTCAGGCATTGACATCAGAAGATTCTTCAATGTATACAATGGTATCTCCTGCCAAACAGCTTGTATTTTTATTTGTTCCCAAAGTGAGTCTTGCAAAGTAACATTAGATTTATCAATTCTTTATCCAAAATATCCTATAGATGTTCACTAGAGTAGTTTCAAAATAACTTGTTTAATAGAAAATAGGAAAAAATAAATATAACTTTTTAAATACATTTTTATACCTAGTTTTAAATAATCAATATTTATTAGGAATTTACTTGGCTTTTCACCCAGTATTTGAAATTTAGTGAGGTATTTAGAAAAATCACCCCTGTCCTAATATTTTTGCATACTACTGGTAGTGTGCAAAAGTGTTAGGACAGAGGTAATGTTAAAATTTATTTTGATGCTTCATAAAAGATAAAATAGTACTTGTCCTAATACATTTGCACAATACTGTATATATATATATATATATATATATATATATATATATGAATAAAAAATATTAGGAGAAAAACTCAACCATAATTACTGTTTAATTATGTGTTGAGTTTTCCTCTCAATACTTTCTTTTGCTCTGGATAATATCCATTGAGCCCTCTATTTTTATCTAATTGATAATTTATATTAATTAGATAGAATTGGATTATCCTCTCTGCTTCACAGGTTGCTATTCTCTCCTATATATATATATATATATATATATATATATAGGTAATAACATCAAATCCATAAACGGAGAGGATAATCCAAATATATCTTTTTAGTATAAAATATTGAAGAGACTGATCCATACAGAGTGTTCAATGTGTACTATCCAGAGCAATATATATATATATATATATATATATATATATATATGTGTGTGTGTGTGTGTGTGTGTGTGTGTGTGTGTGTGTGTGTAATCGTATCACCCCGAGCAAGGCGGTAACGCCACTGATGTGCAGGGGTCTACATAAAAGTAAAAAGATTAAGTATAAGAGAGTGACGAGAAAGACGAACAAGTTAGAAAGAAGTAAAAGAAGGATGGGAATACAGGTGTGATGACAGTTGCAAAGGTGGAGAGGAAGGCATGGATATACAGCGTGGTGAAGAAAAAACTAGAGTCAAGTGGTTAGGAAATGAGTATTGACATTACATTTCAATTCCTGGAGGTTGTAGCTGTCAAGAAAGCAAGAATATGGAAGCGAATTCCACAAGCCGGAAGTGCGAGAAAAGAAGCTGAAGGAGTAGAATTGTCATCTGCATTTGGTTGATCTAACTGTGAATGGGTGGGACCCAATTGCCAGTTTGGTTGCACGAGTAAACACCTGTTGCAGAGGCACCAGTGACTTAAGTTCGTTGGAGCAGAAGCCATGAAAGTATTTATAGAACAGACAAGGGAAGCCATATCCCGTCGGTGGGGAAGTGGCTGGAGTCAGTACCTATCACATTACTGATTCTCCTTTGGAGCCTGTCAAGAACACTGAGAGGAGCAGCAGTATTCCATGCACGGACGAATGGTTGATTTCTATATATGCAGGATGGATTCAGACGGGAAAAACTTCCTGGCCCGACACAGTGACCCAAACTTCTTAGCAGTGGATTTACCTATTGATTCAATGTAGTGGTTCCACTTGAGATCAGAAGAGAGGTTAAGGCCGAGGAGGCGCAGTGTATTGCTCTCAGGGAGACTCGCTTAGTCCATGCTTATGGGAGGGAGGAGAGGTTGTCTGTGATGATTGACAGACAACAGCTTCGTCTTAGACGCATTGAAATTTACAAGCGACTTCTTACCCCAATTCACCACAGAATGTAGATCCCTCTCAAGGTCAGATACATATTATCCTACGTCTATAGCACAACTCGGAGTTTCGTGCATTATGCAATCATCAGGTGCATATTTCAGATTGACGGTTTAAGAGATTTGAATTTCATTTCACTCGATGTTCATAAGAATCAAGTTTTATAATGTAATCTTACTTGCTTTTGCAAGAGTAAAAATTTAAATATTCTACGGTTACATTTTAAATTTCAATTTACAATTTGAAATGAAAATTAAAATAAAACTAAAAAATAATAAAATGCAGAGAGATAAAATCAAAGTGGGGCAAATCATTACTCTTAAAAATTTTAGTATTTCATATACATAAAAATGTACTGAAAATTAAAATTTTAAAATTTTAATTAAAAATAAGATAAAAGAAAAGAAAAAAAAATTAAGTGGTACAATTCAGAATTAAGAATTAAAAATGTAAAGAGCAAAAATAAAAGTCACAATTGTTAAATGTAATATTTCGGAGAAAGAAAGAAAGATAAAAACGAAAGAAAGAAAGAAAGAAAGTGTTGAGGGATCTCCTTTTTTGTATAGGATAATTGATTTGACTGAGTATACATATACCCTTGCCATAGAGAGTTGGGCAGTAGAGAGAGAGAGTATTCGTAGAGATCCGTGCCAGTTATCGGAGAGTACTGGAACTGATACGTAAGTTACCGAGAGATAGCGAAGTTACCCAGAGACTACCGCATCAGAAGTCAGACTAGCCCTGAGCTCCACTCAGCTAGAATAATATACACGGATATACTATTTCCAACAACTTCACTTCAAGACTTGTATATATTTATTTCTTACTAATAGTATTCCTGGATTTACTAACCTGCATCCAAGTTTGTATACGTTCAATATAACCTACTTTTCTATCACCGTATCTGATTGTTGTTCATTATTTTGGGTGGTTCCTCACTCGGAATCCACAACAGAAAGAAAGAAATAGGCAAACGTAAAGAGGGATCTGTATCAATCTGGGTCTAAGCATTTAAGTATAATGCATGAAACTACGAGTCGTGCCATAGACGTAGGGTAATATTTGTTAATATTATACTTATATATATATAGTCATCCGCAGACAGATCTGTTTCGCTGTATCACAGCTCATTAGTACGGTTAGAATCCGACTGCCTTTTAACCTAGGATTGAAACCCGACCGAATTGGCGTCAGTTGGCGATTCTACCTCTGGGCCACGAGCGTTCGGTAGAAGAAGGCATACTTTTTAGCACGTATATCATTTTACACGCCCAATAGCTAGACTGCTCTAATTCATTATTGAATGAGCGATAACACACCTCTATTCATACATTGAGCACATTTTTATTAACACCTGAATAATAATACTGTACATATCTGCACTCACATGTGAGATATTTATTATTTATCACGTTGATATATATATATATATATATAGATAGATAGATAGAGAGAGAGAGGGGGGAGAAAGAGAAAAGTAACTTGAGTTGGCGTTATTATACATAGAAATAAATTCAACTCCAACTTTGATCTAAATTTAAAAAGAAAGTAACTTACTTAGAAGGAAAATCCTCGAGACCGCTGCGACCAAATCTTATCAAAATATGAATCTAAACCCAGGATTTTTTTTCTATCTCAGTCCCTTTAAGATTTAATAGTTTGCCAAACCAAGATTTAAGTCCACAAAAATTAGAAAAATGAAAGAAATACTTAATCCCATGTTATGACATATGAATTAACTCAAACTAATTTAAATACTAACTTTAAGTAAAGAAACAAAGAGCAGAAACATCACTTACTCACTTTCCTTTATTAGGCATTAAATTGTGTCACTTCGTACCCTCCATAGCTTGCTTGACTTTTTAGCTAACATGATGAATATATGTGAGCATTCTGAAACTTAAATAATTTAAAAAGACTATAAATCTGTCAGTTAAGTGCCATACATGATGCAGCGATCATGTGTCGAAAGCGACATGATTGACTGGGTAGAAGATTTTCTAGCAGTAGGTTTCCATCACTAGGGGGGGCAGAAGGAGCCAACCCACCCAATTTTAGTTGGCCCCCGCCCGCTTTTATAAGCTTCAAAAATTAATGAAACTGATCAGTCTTTGATTTTGATAAGATTTGATCTTCAGCACTTTTCCGTCTGCTTTTTTTTTTTTTTTCATTTAGCTTTTTAAGGACACCTACAGAGACACGTTTGTAGGATAAACAAACAAAATAAAACAACCAGATAGATAGAAACATACATATTGTTAGGGAAGGAAAGAGAGTTAATATTCATATTTTTTTTTTATTTGAAGGAAGACGTTAATTAGAAATAATGTTCCCAATTTTTTTTTCTCGTATTTAATTTTTGTACTTCAAAAAAGTTTTGTAGAGTTAAAAAAATCAGAGCAGGCAAATCCTTGTTTTGCTAGTACTGACTTTGATTTTGTTTTGAAATTATTGAACAGGTGTAGAGGCTCATCTCTTGTTCCCTGTTTAGGATGTGGTTTCCGGTTTTCTCTTTTCCAATCTTTTACTCTTTTCCATTCTTTTCTATTTTTATTTTTTTCAATTGGAGTAGATAGACTAAACTATCGCCCGGTTCACACTCTACACACGTCTATTGAACAGGTGTAGAAGCTCATCCCTTGTTCCCTGTTTAGGATGTGGTTTCCGGTTTTCTCTTTTCCAATCTTCTTACTCTTACGTAGCCCCCTGCGCATCAGTGGCGTTACCGCCTTGCTTGGGGTGATATGATTAAAAAAAACAACAAAAAAACAAAAACTTCTTTCGTGTTCCAACAGCTTGAGAGTAGAAAAGAGAGCAAGAATAGATTAGAACTCCACTAGTATGAATGGAAAGTTATTCTGTTTAATTTAGTGAAGTAACTTACTTATATACAAACTCATTCGATAGCAGTGTAGTATGAAAATGAAAACACTGCTTGTGATTCTCCCCTCCTCCTCAAAATAATCTCGGCCTCTAAGTGCCCCTCCCCACTTTTTAGATTTCCACAATCTTTCTACGGTAGACTGGTTGCCACCCAAGGATATAAATACCAACCTGTCCTGCTATTAAACCCGTAGCTGGAAGCAGAATAGGGCATTATCGTGTATGTGAATGCAACGGAATCAACTGGAACTCGGTCCTCTGATTTCTCATTCCGAGCCGATATCCACTGCACTACAAAATCACATCATGTATGACTGTATAAAATCCTTGCCTTTGCCTTCATGAAGTTGTTTCAGTGGACTAAAGTGGTCGGTTAAGATAAGTTTGCTTTTTCGTTTTATTCTCTCTCTCTCTCTCTCTCTCTCTCTCTCTCTCTCTCTCTGTCACCCCCAAATATATATAATGCTACGGAAAATCACGAAGATTAACGAAATTTTTAACAACCGAGCTATTTAGTTTATTTGTTTAAACAAATATCTCCCTATGTTGTTAAGTGTTGCAGAATTAAACACATTTTTGTAACAAAATTTATCGTAAATAATCAGGCTAGTAGAAATAAATATGTAAATATACTGTTTGATTAAAAACAGAATATCTACTCAAATACGAGTAACGGTCAAAAATAATATACGAACAATAAATTAAATGCGTCGGTTTTTAAAAACATTTCGTTTATCTTCAGGACTTTCTGTTACAAATATCTCCGTTTCTGAAAGAATTACTTCTTTCCCAAGCCAACATACATGACTATAAAAATGAAAAAAAAAATGAAGAAAATCGTTAAATTCATAACCTTTAGTTACTTGAAGTATATAACACAAATCTATCTAAACTTATTTATAAATGGAACTTTGTCTGTGTGTGTGTGTCTGTGTGTGTCCGTTACCAATAGACTCCAAAACGGCTGCACCGATTTTCTTGAAAATTTACACAGATGGACTATAAGCGTCTGCAAGTGTTCTTAGCTAGGTTTTGTGTCGATACCCCCGATAAATATCGATAATCGATAATCGAAAATCTCGGGTTATAGAAGGAGTGGTCTGATTTTAATCAAATTTGATACACTCATAGACACAGACATAAGAAACGATATTCAGAAGTTTCAAGGTTGCAGTTCTGACAATAGTGCAGAAAATCGATAATATATATATATATAAGGCAAAATGTTTGTGTGTGGGTCTGTTTATCTGCCTGTATGTCTGTATTTTTTCAGCTCTTTTATTTTAGTTTTTGCATCGGGTTTGGCTCTAAGTAGGTATAGTTGTAGTTCTTAGTCTCAGCCATTATACCATATACCAGAGGACTTATTTAGCCTTCAAAATTCAGTTTACCACGAAAAAAACTTATTTGATATCGATACCAGGAAATCAAAATTTGACTTACATCCATTCATTTTTCTTTCAGTCTACGGTTTCGCTTTAACTGGAAACAACTATTGCTTTTTAGTCTTTCGTGCCAACGTCCAAAGAGTCTGAGCTCCAGGACCATGGATTAGTTTTAAAGCTTTCATTACACCCGAGCAACGCAGGGCTCTACTGCTAGTTAATCCTAAACTAAAATAATTTAAATACTAACTTGCAAAAAAAAAAAAAAAAAAAGTCGAAGAACATAATTTACTCACTTTCTTTTATTAGACACCGAATATTGTTTTTTAATTTGCATAGACAATATTTTTATGAGCTTTGGAAAACTTTTGAAAAACAATAACATTTTTGCTCTTGTATAAAAATACTTCTTACAGAATAAAATCCTTGCATTTGCCTTGATGAAGTTTTTACTGGACGAAAATGGTTGGTTAAGATAGATTTTCCTTTAATATTTGTCTATATTTCGGAGATGAGGTAGTAGTTACTGTATTTACATTATTCAAACTATTGTCCTCATCATGTTGCCATTTGTACGACGTTTTGGCCGTTGTACGCTCTGGCCTTTTTCGGCTGTAGGAATTTCGAACCGAACCCTTTATTACAATCACTGTGGTATATGAACTCCATTCCTTGCCTAGTGCCTCTTCTGGGAGTCATGAGTGACTGAAGCGAATATGCCGAGTCAGGACTGACAAAATTGTTGATCGTTTACGGTATCTCTGTAGGATTTATCTCGCGGAAAATCATTTTTGTGACAATCTTCAAAAAGAGAAAAAGTTCAACATCTGGAATTTCCAGTTCTCAGTCAGTCAGTCAGTCAGTCAGTCTCGTAACACTTTATCGCAGGATGTTACTGAGTGTGAAATAATTTATTAAAGATTTTAAGCAGCGAGAACAATAAAACAATAGAAATTAAGAAACCAGGAGATAACGATTGACGGAAAGCATTTAAATTTTTGAAGATCAAAGTTGACTAGAAAGCAAGAATACAGAAGAGAGTTCCATCAGTGAGAAACGCGAGAAAAGAACAGTTGGCATAGAAAAAGCATCTAGCAGTTTTAACTGTAAAATGCTGAGATCTTGCCGCCAATCGAGTACTGTGCTCAATTCATAGACTTATCAAAATCTATACCGTAGTAGCTACGTGCGTCACGCTTTTGATAGGAAATATAATTAGGTATTTCCCTTTTGTACTTACCTTCATTCAAATAAAATTCAGTGGATGTTGATTAAGTAAATACTATTGTTTGGTTTGTATTAATATGGTTAATAAAATATGATTATTATAATTATAAGAAGTTGAAAAAAAAGAAGAAAAAGGAGGAGGAGGGGGCGAAGAAGAGGATGGAGGAAAAGGAAAATACAGAAGAGGCAGAAGAGAAGAAGAAGAAGAAGAAGAAGACAAGGAAGAGAAGAAGAAGTAAGAGAAGAAGGAGAACGAGAAGACGGCGACGACGACTACGAAGAAGAAGAATGTACAACATATAAAAATTTATCGGCTAAAGAATTTGATCAAATGGTAAAATAAATAGATCTGAAAATAGAATTTGCATGAACTTCACATTTAAACAGAACTACTATTCAAATGGGATGTGCGTTGTGGTGCCGTGGATATCGACTCGGAAAGAGAAATTGGGGAGCCGAGTTCGAATTCCAATTGAATTCCATGCATTCGCTTATGCACAAATACCCTTGGGAAAGGTATTAATCCGTCTCTTCCCTCCATTTATAGGTTAAATAATAGGACAGATTGGTTTCTATAGCCTTGGCTGGCAACCAGTCTACCGCAGAAAGCAATGACAACCTTCTGCAAGATAATCTTCTGCCCACTCAGTCATGTCTCTTTCGAGACATGATTGACTGATTACACGCTTTGGGCGGTCATGTCTCTTTCGAGAGATGATCGCCCAAAGCGTGTATCACGTATGGCTCTTAATTGACTGACGATTCAAAAGTTAATAATAAAAGTACTAGGAGTGATGAAAAAATATTGATACAGATTCACAACTAAACAAATATAATTTACTTAATTAACATCCCTTGGATTTTATTTGAAATCATGAAAATAATATTACATGATCCGTGAATTTTTTCACGGGTTCAGGGGGTCAAATATAGAATCGCTCTAGTTATAAGTATTTTTTTTTTTTTTTTTTTATAAGCGTTTCACCCCGAGCAAGGCATGTCACTGCCACTACTGTGCAGGGGGCTACGTAGAGAGGAGAAAGGCTGGTTAAATATAGGACATAACAGAGGGTGGGTGATAGGCGGGTGAGGATACCGAGAATGAGGGTTGGGTAGATGAGAGTATCGTTTAAAATTGGATCTATTTTCTTTCTGAAAATTTGACTGAAATATATTTCCAGTATTTCTAAAAGGGACATATTCTTTTGTTTTAGATTAATTTATCTTGTAAATTTGAAAATTTGGACACTAAGAAATTTTTCGAAAACCAATAATTTCGTGATATGTGAGTATAGCAATACAGAATTAATTTGGGGGTTGATAACCGGTTTAACACGATATCTCTAAAATGAAAAAAAAAACCTTACCGGCGTTCCCACCCGGTCGCTGATTTTCCGCAGCAGCTACCTACCGATAATCCCATCGAGGATCATAATCCGGATTGTTCCCGATAAAGAAGACAGAAAGGCATCGTTAGTGACCATCATCTGAGGGAGGTGACACGAATTATGGACGACGACGAACAACGATGGCCTTTAACACCGATAAAACTCACGGTGACGCTAGCCATAGCATTGAAACGTAATGAGAAGCTTCTCGACTTTCAGATAACATTCGCGCCTGGAGTTCCACCTTTTTAGTTACCCCTCTTGCCCTCGTCTTCTTCTATCTGTCTGTTTGGCACTTGACGAAGCAAAAAAAAGATAATGTAGCTCAATTATTTAAGAAAAGAAGAAAGGTGATTAAGTTTCCAAATCGTTTATGTTATTAAGTCTAAGTACAAAGAACTCAGAATTTTCTTTTCTGAATCTGGTGTTATATTTGCATTTACAGAGAACATTTCAATTTGGCCCATGGTCTGAGTTGAGTAAAGGAACCTATTTTGATATCGCTCATTTTACGACACCAAAATAAAACTAGATATTTATGTGGAATTTTGGATAATGTTTAAAGGAATTGGCAGAACGTGTCTGTCTGGCAAATCAATAAGCAATGTCTTGCCTTTTTAGTGAGTCAGTTAAGTGCCTTACTTGATACACGCTTGGGCGATCATGTCTCGAAAGAGACATGACTGACTGGACAGAATATTTTCTCGCAGAATTTTATCATTGCTTTCTGCTGTAGACTGGTTGCCAGCAAAGTCTATGGAACCCAATCTGTCTTATTATTGAACCCCTTCTGTCCTATTTTTTAACCCATAGCTGGAGGGAAGAGACGGATTACTACCTTTGCCAAGGGTATTTTCGCGTAAGTGAACGCAAGGAATTCAGCTGGAATTCGAACTTTCGCGACTAGGCATGAGCAAAAGGAATTCAAGGATTTGGATAGTGAGAAAAAAAAAAACAAAAACAAAAAAAAACAGAATGGCATCAAAATATGCGAATATTTTTTCTTCTTTTAATAGTAAGTTCTTCTTAGTTCAATTTATAATGTGTATAAAGTTGGTGCGGATGTGCGTTGTGGTGCAGTGGATATCGGCTCGGAACGAACAATCGGGGAGCCAAGTTCGAATTCCAGTTGAATTCATTGCATTCACTTACGCACAAATAACCTTAGGAAAGGTATTAATCCGTCTCTTCCTTCCAGCTATGGGTTAAACAACAGGACAGATTTGGTTCTATAGCCTTGGCTGGCAACCAGGCTACCGCAAAAAGCAATGGCAACCTACTGCGGGATAATCTTCTGCCCAGTCAGTCATGTCTCTTTCGAGACATGATCGCCCAAGTGTGTTTCACGTATGGCACTTAACTGACTGACTGATAAAGTTAATAGAAAATGTAAATATTGATAAGAAAGCAAGAGTCGCATAGCACTGCCTGGGGTCCCTAATCAGTCGTATCCTCTAGAACAAGTGGTGGTCTGGCCTAATACGTACGGGCGCTGTAGGCATCTATGTGTCAACAAGACAAAAGTATTGTAACACTCATAGAGATTTGATTTTTCACGTTTTCACGCACGCATAATTCTTACCCGGAATTGGAACTCTATTATTTCTTGTGTGTTTTTAGATAAATTTTCAGCTTCCATTTAAGTGGATTCTTTATCTTTGGTATTCATAGATTAAAGCAGACATCTTCTGTCTTTATTCTATTCTTTTAATACTCACTGGAATCAACGTTAAATGGAGGGAGCTGTCAACAACCTTGTTTGAAACAACACTCATTCAGAATAATAAAATAAGTTAATTTTTTTCTTTTTTATTATTTACCATTTCTCTAAACAATAGATGAATAAGAAGTTGTAAATTAAAACAACGAATACAGATATAAAAATGAAGAAAAAATTATTTTTTCCTGACATTAATTCCAACTTTTGTGAGATTTTAATAAAAGAAGCCATTTAAAAATAATTTTATCATAGAAAAATATTTATTTTTGTTTTTTTAAAAGTTTCTTTTTTATATCTTTTTTTTTCAATTTAAAAGAGAGATTGTAAAGCGGTTTTTGAATATATATTTATTTTATTTTATTTTATTTTATTTTATATAGTATGAAACGTTTTAATAGAGGCTTTAATAAAGGCTTGGGGCTTCCAGGCAGAAGATCGTCTAGTTTAACGTTACTTTAAAGTGAGATAGAATCCCAAGTATTTGTTGAATATTTATTCACTGGATTTTTTTTTTTTTTATCATTCTGGGTGATTGGACGTATCATTGTTACTGTTCTGTTTTTCCAATTTCTCAATATTTTTCATTTCTTCGCTATCGTCTTATTCTACCTCTCATTCATTTCAATTTATTTTCTTTCCTCAGGCAAACTAATGTTCTTTCCATTTTCTTTCCTTCTTATTTCCTTTTTTACACTCCTTTTGTTCATTTCTTATTTTCCTTCTTTGTCTCATATCGTCGGTACCATTTTTTTTTCTTATCTCTGTGGAGCATTTTTCTTTTATTGTCTTCTTTTTGGTGCCTTTAAAAAATAATGATTGAATGATGACTGTTTTTATTCCTCTCCTATTAATCCATTTAATTCATCTTCTTTAATTCTCTTTTTTTTCTGGGATATATTTTTTTGGTATTCTTATTGGATATATCGGCTCGGAACGAGAAATCGGGGAGCCGAGTTCGAATTCCAGTTGAATTCATTGCATTCACTTACGCGCAAATACCCTTGGGAAAGGTATTAATCCGTCTATTCCTTCCAGTTATGGGTTAAATAACAGGACAGTTTGGGTTCTATAGCCTTGGTCGGCAACCAATCTTCCGCAGAAAGCAATGGCAACCTACTGCGGGATAATCTTCTGCCCAGTCAGTCATGTCTCTTTCGAGACATGATCGCCCAAGCGTGTTTCACATATGGCACTTAACTGACTGACTGATACTTCATTCTCGTTTTTCTCCTTTCATTCGAATTCTTGTTTCCAAGATTTTTCTACTCTCTATCTTCTTCACTTGATTCAGTTTCTTTTTAACGCGTTTTCTTCCGTTTCCAACTTCTCTCTTTTTCTGCAAATTTTTCTCCATTCTCCTTCTTTATTTTTTTCTCCATCTAGAATTCTGTTTTTCTTCTAGAATTATGTTTCATTTATCTTTTTTCTTCACTTCCGTTATCTTTTCATTCTTTTTATTTTTGTTTTGTTTTCATGAGCTGCTTTAAATCCGTTTTTCATTCTTTCTTTGGGATTCGTGATGTTCCTTTGTTTCCCTTTCTTTTTTTCTTTTTTTTTCTTTTTCAAATATTTTTTTGCCGTCTTCAGAGAGCATTTTTTTCTTGTTTCGTTTTTCTTTTAAATGTTTTCACCAACCTAAGCAAGTGGTATGTATATCGAAACCCATCAAAATTGCCATTAATATTTCACCTTTTTTTTTTTTTTTGTTCGGTTAATGTGGATGTGCTTGTGGTGCAATGGATATCGGCTCGGAACTAAAAATCGAGGAGCTGAAATCGAATTCCAGCTGAATTCATTGCATTCACTTACGCGCAAGTACCCTTCTCCCCTCCAGTTATGGGTTAAATAACAAGACAGATTGGGTTCTATAGCCTTGGCTGGCAACCAGTCTACCGCAGAAAGCAATGGCAACCTACTGCGAGATAATCTTCTGCCCAGTCAGTCATATCTCTTTCGAGACATGATCGCCCAAGCGTGTATGACGTATGGCACTTAACTTACTGACTGAATATAATAGTTGGAAACGTGGTTAAGGCTTCTACTTGGCATAAAGTGGGGTATCAATTTTATATTGTTATCAAGTAATAAACTGATCTCCCACTAATTACTATTTAATAATATAATACATATTTCCCTTGCTCTAGCTATGAGTCAAATAACAGAACAGATTGGGTTCTATAGCCTTTTGCTGGCAACTAATATACTGCAGAAAGCAATAACAACATACTGCTGGATAATCTTCTAGTCAGTCAGTCTTTCGGGACATGATCGCCCAAACGTGTGTCACGCATGGCACTTAACTGACTGCATATTTGCTTTTGATACATATCTTCATTTTCTTTATTGATTTAATTTTTAATTCATTTTTTCTTCTTATTATCAGATTCCTTTTCTTTATATGCTTTTTTCCTCTCTTTTTTTTCTTTCATATAATAACAAAGATCTGTTTTTAGTTTAGTTTTGTTACGCTTTTTTAAAAAAGTTTTCCTCTTTTACTTCGGATTTTCTTTTCTTTGAATTCTTTCTACTTCTTCAATTAATTCTGTTTTCTCTTCTTTTTACATTCTTTTTAGTGTATTTTTCTTGTTTCAATATCTTAATCACTTATAATTGGTTTTTCCATTTCGTTTTCATCTTTTTTTTCAGTATTTTTTCTTTCAAATTCTTTTCTTGAAGCTTTATCTTCTTGCTTAACCATCTTATCTACTTCTTCCTTTACACTGATCATTCTTCCGACATCATCTATCATTTTGCTAACCGTAAACCACTTTTCCATTTTTTTTTCTTCTTACTTAACATAGAAACAATGTGTGTTTTGGGATGAAATCAACTGTCTTGAATATTGTTAAAAGTAAGCCATTTTTTTGTTCGTTTTTGCCTAATTTTGGTTAATTTTAAACTTTTCATGCCTTATTGAAGGATTGTTTTTAGCAGAAATTTCTTTGACTGGACTTTAACTAAGTTAAAACTTAGCAAGTCACCAAGCTTTTTTTTCTTTTTTAAATTTAAGTAGATAGACCAAACTATCGCCCGGTTCACACTTTACCCACGTTTATTGAACAGGTGAAGAGGCTCATCCTTTGTTCCCTGTTTAGGATGTGTTTTCCGGCTTTCTCTTTTCCAATCTTTTCACTCTTTTCTTTTTTCTTTCTTTTTCTTTCAATTGGAGTAGATAGACCAAATTATCGCCCGGTTCACACTCCACCCACGTTTATTGAACAGGTGAAGAGGCTCCTCCCTTGTTCCCTGTTTAGGATGTGTTTTCCGGCTTTCTCTTTTCCAATCTTTTCACTCTTTTCTTTTTTCTTTCTTTTTCTTTCAATTGGAGTAGATAGACCAAATTATCGCCCGGTTCACACTCCACCCACGTTTATTGAACAGGTGAAGAGGCTCCTCCCTTATTCCCTGTTTAGGATGTGTTTTCCGGCTTTCTCTTTTCCAATCTTTTCACTCTTACGTAGCCCCTGCGCATCAGTGGCGTTAACGCCTTGCTCGGAATCATATGATTAAAAAAATAATAAAATTACTCTTTGTCTATACTTCTGAGATGAAGTAGTATTTACACTATTTACATTATTCCGACTATTGTCCTCATCTTTCTTGTCGTTTTTATGACGTTTCGGACGTTGTATGATTCGGCCTTCTTCAGGTGCTAGGAATTTCGAACCGAACCCTTTATTCCAATCACTGGAAATCAGAATGAGAATGATATACCCCAGTAATCGTAATAAAGGGTCCTGTTCGATATTCCTAGCTCCTGAAGAAGGCCGGAACGTATAAAGTCCGAAACATGAAGTAGTCCAAATAATGTAAATAGTGTTAACATATTCTTTTTAGTATTCTTGGGAAACACACACACACACACACACACACATATATATATATATATATATATATATGTATGTATGTGTGTGTATGTGTGTGTCTATATGTATGTGACGGATTAATGATAGCACCAGACAACAAAAGAGAAAATGATAAAAAAAGGAAATCACTTTACAACTTCTTCAAACAACAAGATTTTGAGATAATAGTAGAAACAAATAAAAAAAACTTCAATATTTAGATGTAGAATTACATTTACAAACTGGCAGTGTCTCTCCATATATGGAAGCAAACACAAATTTAAAGTACATAAACACAAGATCTAATAATCCCAAAATCATAATCAAGCACATTCACAAAGGAATAGAGCGCAGGCTATCAAAAAATTCGTCAAGCATAACAATATTCGATGAAAAGAAAAGACGCAAAGGGTTTTAGTCGATAACACAATAATACTCTCTCTAACACACACACACACACAGTAAAAAGAACCTTCAGATATTGGAGACCATCTACATTATATCAATGCAACCCACACTTAATAAAATCACATTTCAATCTGGTCACAGCACATTACATTGCAGTCAGACATATGGTACTGTTAACATTTTGGTCTTACACGCTGTGTGACGTCATCGAACCGCATTACAAATTTACGAATTGCGTCTGCTATTCGGTGACTGTTATTGTCGCATAGCAATGCTTTATATCAACACAAGATAATATTAATGGTGGATGTATTTATGTTAACATCCCTGTAACCTCTCTCAAGATGGCTCATGTGAACCGAAAGCTTAGAAGCAGCATAATAAAAAAAATATCCAAATGTTGGTTGACTTTTATCTTCATTTTCCCTTGACATTAAAGACAAAATACGATGTTTAATATATTATGTATGTTAGTCTGTTTCATCCAGTACTAACAAAATATCAATTTGCACCCCGGCTCTGTCCCAATCTCATTTTTTCTTATGGAAATGATACTGAAACAAACTAACATACATAATAAAAAGTCCAAGGAAAACGGTTGATACAGATGAAGAAGTTCTAAAACTAAAATATATTGTTAATCTTTTTGAATGATTTGTGAGCGTTTTTATAGTTGCCAACACTGTTTGTTTATAGATATGTAATTTGGAGTAAAACCAATTTCGTCTTTTTGCCTTGATAGAGTTCATCACAGGACGAAACGCGCAGGCAAGTTAAATACAGTTTTAGTCTTGTCTTCTTTTTATTTAACCATATATATATATATAGTGAAACCCAGGGTTACAAACTCACACCTATCTATATGAATATGTCTGCTCTATCACTGATATTGAGCGCTTTTAAATAAGTACCACACATATATAATATGTAAACAATATAATATATATAACAAATTGCATATATATATATATATATATATATATATATATATATATATATATATATATATAATTGAAGTAGATAGACTTAATTGGAGTAGATAGACTAAACTATTGCCCGGTTCACACTCCACCCACGTCTATTGAACATGTGTAGAGGCTCATCCCTTGTTCCCTGTTTAGGATGGGGTTTCCGGCTTTCTCTTTTCCAATCTGTTCACTCTTATGTAGCCCCCTGCGCACCAGTGG
The DNA here is from genome assembly GCA_037127315.1 of Ascarosepion bandense. Classification (NCBI taxonomy): domain Eukaryota; kingdom Metazoa; phylum Mollusca; class Cephalopoda; order Sepiida; family Sepiidae; genus Ascarosepion; species Ascarosepion bandense. The sequence continues at coordinate 4,206,120 of JBBBDQ010000581.1, read as the reverse complement.
CCTTACAGTCTTGCTCGGGGTGATATGATTAAAAAAAAACATATTGATATGTATAATTATATACATACACTTTTCATATATATATATATATATATATATATATATATATATATATATACTGTTTAATCAAAAACAGTATATCTACTCAAATACAAGTATTTATTAAAAATAATGTACAAACAATTAAATTAAATATGTCAGTCTTTAATCCATTTAATCTCCGGAGGTTTTCGTAATATATATATATGACTTCATCGTGGTAAAAAGCGGAATTCATTTATTTGTAATAAAGTATCTATAAAGAAAATGTTGTTGATTACAAGAAAATTATTAAAAACGGCGATAAATATTAATTAGGTCAACGGAAAAATAGATATTTAATTACGTCATTTTGCATACTAGAAGAATATTTTTTATATGAAGGATATTGTTTCGATTCTTCTTGTATAAAACATCGAAATGATGGAATTAACCATTTTCTTTTAATTTTTTTATATAGTTGTTGCATAAGTTGGCCTGGGAAAGTAGTGGCTCTACTAGGATATATGAGATTGGGAAAAAAAATCAGTGCCCAGATTAATATTTCCGCAATATTTGATGGCGACACTCTCGAGGATTGTCTTTCTGGGCAAATTATTTTCTTTTTAATGAGATAAACAAGCAATATACTTCGCACGAAAATATTCTCTTCGAAGATACAAAATGACGTTATGTAATGTTTTTCAGTTGACCTAATTAATATTTGTGAGCGTTTTATAATTTTCTAGTAAACAGCAACATTTTCTTTTTGTTTATAAATACTTTATTTCAAATAAATTCATTTAGTTGTTTGCTTGATAAATTCCGTCAGTTTACGAAAGGCGCCAATTAAAACTAAATAATTTTCCACGTCTCTTTCATTTACTCATATGGGTTCCTCTGTACAGATTGTATCTGAGAATATTTACATATATATTTATACAAAAAATTTTAAAAAATATAACTTAAAAAAAACAAACAAACATACTGTCGAAATATTACTTAACATTGTCAAACACTGTTTTTTTTCCATTCCTTTGCTTAGATTGCTATCTTCTTAATTATTAGCTCCGCCTTATTCGCTCGACTTTATCGGATTGATTGTCTGTGTGTCCCTGGTCAAAATATCCCAAAACCCACTAAATTGATTCAGACGAAACTTTCTGGGATTTTTGGCCTCAATTCTGATTAGACTTTTGGTTCGATATCATATGAGATAACATTTCTGGGTTATTTTTCCGGTTTTAACAATAAAATTTAATTTTTGACTTTCAAATGTTAAATTCTGAATTAACTTTGCGTATTCACTTTAAATATGGATTTAATTTCGAGAGAGGTCTAGATCATTTTTTTTTTGTTTGTTTTTTGTATTTTCATTCTCGAGACCGGTCAAGTTCATTGCAGTTATTGCTTCTGATTTTAATAATAATTTCTTGATAATCCCTGAGATGATGTTGGTGTTGCCTAGGTGCAGGTTTCTGGTTTTTAATGCTCTTTCTTCTTCTTCTTCTTCTTCTTCTTCTTCTTATTATTATTATTATTATTATTATTATTATTATTATTATTATTATGTCATTTTTCATCAAAGAGAGAGCGAGACGGGTTGGTAGACGGGCATGATAATAATTTTCTTTGTTAATCTTTTTTTTTTCATTACAATCGATCAGCGGAACCAAGGAACCTTACGGCTTCCCGGGGGCTTGCGGTCCCTAAGAAACTTGCGCCCCCAACCCCCTCAGCAATTGCGGGGTCTGCGGTGGCCCTGAGCACGGTCCTGATGTCATTGTATATGCTTCTGCATAAGACGCTTTTTTTTAATGTACAAAAATGCAGGCATATTGCGACTGGGAGACCATCAGTATTTATTTTCTGCATGTGCAATTTAATTTTGTACCTTGTTCTGGTTTCCTGCTACAATATTGTATTTGCATGTATACAATCCTATATATTCCACTATAAAACTATTTAAGATATAGCAGAGTTTTGTAATTTGCTTGAAGCATTGTGTATATAAGGTGTATGGGTAGGTATTTGAAGGCTATCACAATGCGTTTAGTAAAATAAAGAAAGGTAAAGAAGGTGTTCAGTATTATCTATTTGTTATTCATTGATATTTCGAGATCAGAATTTTCGAGATCAAAATGAAAAAGAAATAGGTAATACCCAAAACCTTCTTTACCTTCCTTTATTTTACTAAACGCATTGTGATAACCTTCAAATACCTACCAATATTTAAGATATATTTCAATAAGTGCCTTATGAAACTTCTTAAAGTTTTCTAACACAAAATATCCTTGTAAAATAGAGGTATATCTTATATGAGCACGCAGGTTATGTGAAGAAAAATACGGCATTTTCAGTTTGACTAATGCCCTCGTCTTTATTTTTAGGATCACGTTTTTTAAAGGTAGTCAGAAAAAAATGAAATTTAGACACTTAGAAAGAAACTAAATATTTTCATGTTCCGAAATTATCTTTTTTAAATGACATATTCCGTCAGGCAGAGCCGGTGCTAGTAATTGTGGGGCCCAATTAGAAAACTTACGGCGGAGGACCAGTCGCAGGACCCTTAATCTATCAAAGTAAACATTTACGTATGTTTATGCATGGTCATGAGCAAAAAGAGCAGCCCCAAATCCCAAATACAGGCGGGGGATTTTAAAATCAAGCAGGTACAAAAATTCAAATATGTGGGAAGTGTTCTAACAGAAGACGAAAAGTACGACACAGAGATCCGAAGTCGAATTGGTATGGCAAAGAACGTGTTCCAGAAGCTGAGTAGAGTATTAAGAGACAGGAAAATTCACTAGAAACAAAGAATTGGATTGCTATGTGATGTCAATTCTTCAATATGACTGTGAATGCTGGACAATATCATCAAAGATGAAGGAAAAACTTGAAGCAATCGAAATGTGGTTTTACAGAAGGATGCTGCGGATATCATGGGCCGAGCATGTGAGCAATGATGAGATTTGGAAGGGATGAAATCGAAAAGGAAATTAATATTGAGCACCAGGAAGAGACAGCTAATGTTCTTGGGAAATACAATGAGGAAAAAAGGCTTAGAGAACCTGATACTAACAGGCTAAATAGCGGGAAAAACAGAGAGGGAGAAGCAGCGGATAACATATTTGAAAGGTCTGAGCAGGTGGCTAACAGAACGGGGTTGCGTGGTGTAACAGGAGAAAGCGGGCTAAGAGCCACCAGGGGTAAGCAGACGTGGAAAGCCATGATCACCTACGCCCTGAAAGGATAAGGCACATAGAAGAGGAAGATATTTCGTGTACTATGCTCGACTTTAACCCCCTAAAAAACATTAAATGTTTGATACACTAAAATTTGAATATGAAATTTTATTTATTCAATACAAAGTAAGACAATTAAAAACAGACTGATTATACACAAGTTTTCAGAAAAACATTTTCTGGCTTTTTTAATTGGAAAGTCTCTTAAAATATTTTCAATGTCAATGGCTTTAGCAATATCATCTAAACTTATTTATAAATGGAACTTTGTCTGTGTGTGTGTGAATGTGTGCGTGTCTGTGTGCGTGTCCGTTACCTACAGACTCCGAAACAGCGGAACCGATTTTCTTGAAAATTTGCACAGTTGTACTACAAGAGTCTGCGAGTGTTTTTAGCTAGGTTTTGTGTCAAGGTACCCCCGATAAATGCCGAAAATCGATAATCGAAAAAATCGGGTTATAGAAGGAGAGATCCGATTTTAATCAAATTTCATACACTCATAGACAAAAACATAAGAAATGATATTCAGAAGTTTCAAAGTTGCAGTTCTTACAATAGTGCAGAAAATCGATAATATATGTATATAAAAGGCAAGATGCTTGTGTGTGTGTCTGTTTATCTGCCTGTATGTCTGTATTTTTTTCAGCCCTTTTATTTTAGTTTTTGCTTCGGGTTTGGCTCTAAGTAGGTATAATTGTAGTTCTTAGTCTCGGTCATGATACCATTTACTCAGAGGACATATTTAGCCTTCAAAATTCAGTTGACGACGAAAAAAACTTATTTGATATCGATACCAGGAAATCAAAATTTGACTTACATCCATTCATCTTTCTTTCAGTCTACGGAACTATAGCTTTTTAGTATTTCGTGCTAACGTTCAAAGAGTCTGATCTCCAGGACCATGGATTAGTTTTAAAGCTTTCATTACACCCGAGCAACGCCGGGCTATACTGCTAGTTTTCTATAAATAGCATTGCTAAATATTTTAGGTCTATCTTGTGAAATTTTTGACCGCAAGTATGGTTCAATCAGTTTTAGTTTTTCAAAATTTCTTTCACCTGATGCGACTGTTAAGTAAATCCTCAAAGCAATAAAAACATTAGGAAATGTTGTAAATAGATTGTTTACAGCCAGGTATTCAAACGGAGCATGAGACTTAATGACACTGGAGGCAAAGAAAGTTACAGAGCTACAACTTCTTCAGTTAACAGATAGACATTAACGTTTTTAGTTTTTCGGTTACTACCTCTCACATCATGGAATATGCGTTGTGGTACAATAGATATCGATTCGGAGCGACAAATCGGAAATGCCGAGTTCGAATTCCAGTTGAATTCCTTGTATTCTCGCACAAATACCACTGGGAAAGGTATTAATCCGTCTCTTCCCTATGTTCTATGCTAAAAGTTTCTTTTCTCGCCTGTGGAATTCCTTTTCGACTCCATAATTTTCAACAAACTTTTATCAGAAAAAAATTAAATGCAATGTCAATCGCTATCTACTGTCCTCCTGATTGACTTCTGCTCTTCCCGCTCATTATTAATTTTTCTGTTCCTAATTCTTCCAAACTCTCTAACCCCTTGTATCTTAGTGGCACTACTATACCGATTAAAAATATCCCGTAATTGTTGTTAACACATCACTCAATAAATCACGGGCCTAGCTAATAAAACAAAAACCCTTAGGTACGATGCGACTTTATTCATTAACATAGTCTTCTTCTAGGGTGATACACTGATTCCAACGCTTTTCTATCAATTCGAAGCCTTTTTTTTTTTTTTTTTTGTAAACGATTTTTCTTTAGCCTCAAAATACGCCTCAGTTTCCGATATTACTTTTTCATTGTAGCAAAATCTCTTTCCCTGGAGTAATCTTTTGATGTCTGCAAACAGCCATATCTGGAGAATAGGGTGGATGCGGAAGCATTTCAAAGTGCACTTCCTGTAGTTTTGCCATAGTTGCGATCGACTTGTGACAAGGCATACTGACTTGGTGAAAGATCACTTTTTCTTTATCATTTGTGGCCGTTTTTGGAGATTTCCTCCTTCACACGCATCAATAATGCTATATTATATTCGATATTGATGGTTCTTCCTTTCTCATGGTAATCGATGAACAAAATACCTTGCGCATACCAAGTCCAAAACCTTGCCTGCTGGGGTTTGCGTTTTTGGTTGCTTTGGACAATTCAGCTGATGCTGTCCACTCAGTTGACTGCCGATTTGACTCCGAAGTGTAGTAGATCCCTGTTTCATTCATTGTCATTTTATTTATGCAGAAACTCCTTTTTGTTGCGTTCAAACACTTGCAAACAACGCTCTGAATCGTTGACGCGTTGTTTTTGACTGACTGTGAGCAAACGCAGCACCTACTTTGAACATATGCGAAATGATGATGCAAAATGTTGAATACACTGCCTTCTGATATGTTCAACTCATCTGCTATCTCACGCAACTTCAATTTACGATCGGACAAAAGGATTTTCTGGATTTGTTTGTGTGTGTGTGTGTGTGTGTTTTCCGGGACAACTGCCGATTTTGTGCGACCTGATCGTTCAGCATCTTTTGTGTCTGTACGACCACGTTTAAAGTCAGTATACCACCTATTAACCGTTGTTTCTGATGGAACAGAGTCCGAATAAACTTTTCAACCCATTGCTTTGGTTGAACAGTATTTTTCCCATCAGAATGCAATGCTTTATTAACAAACGAAATTCAGAATTTTCCATTTTTTTGACATTTTTCAACAGTAGATTCACTTAAATAACTGTAATTTGTAAACTAATAATCTGATTGAGCTCAAATTCTGATACGTGCCATTTGAATGTTAGTACTTTATAAAAATTATACAGATTTTTCATTAGTTGCATCATCTATATGTTAGGCCCGGGACTTATTGAGTGGATGTTACAAGTCTTGTAATTGTTGTTAAATTGGTAAATAAAAATAATAAAAGTAAATAAATGGCAATACTAATGCAATTTGCTCATACATTACTTAGAAATGTTACCCTTTTCGAAGAAATATTTCAATATTTAAAACATTTTTGGGTATATCTTTATATTTATAAGACCGTTAGCGTCGTATTTCGTTCTTTTGTTAACAGATTTTTAATAGGAAAGATTTCCGTATTCACATTTATAGGAATTTCGAGTACAAGTTTTAATTTCAGGTGTAGCCTTACGTCTTCGTAAATTTCCGCCAATGGCTAATATTAGCTGCTAAAATATATCAACACAGCAGGTGCAACATTTGTAAATCGACATTTTTTTCGTATATCTGAACTGTTCACTTTACGACACCTAGCGTTCAAAATGACTACTTTCACATTTAAACGTAACAACTAGAAATTGTCGTTTGGGCATAAACATAACCTTTTAGCAAGTTCTGCTCGTAATTAAAATAACAATTACGTAAATGTGGCAACTGTTATACGACAGAGGTCTTAATAATGATAGCAAAAGAAATAATATATATTGTTAAATGTAACAGACAATGAATATCTATTGTTTCATGATGAGCCGTCATAAACGTCGTATTTTTTTAAATTTTGGGTGAAAATAAAGACAAAAACTGTCCAACATTTAAATATTTTTTTTATTATGCTGGTTCTAAGCTTTCCGCTCACATGTGTCATCTTCAGAGAGGTTACAGGGATGTTAACATAAAGATATCCACCATCAAAGATGATATTATCTTGTGTTGACATAAAACATTGCTATGCGATGATAACAGTCACCGAACCAGCCTAATTAAAAATATCCAAATGGACAATTTTTGTCTTTATTTTCACCTGAAATTAAAGCCAAAATACGATGTTTCGAAATTTTCGTGATTAAACATAATAGACATTCATTGTCTTTTATATTTAACAATACATGTTTAGAAAATTATCTGCTGCCTCGATACACAATATATATATATATATATATATATATATATAGTCATCCGCAGACAGATCTGTTTTGCTGTATCACAGCTCATCAGTACGGTTAGACTCCGATTGCTCCCTAACCCAGGATCGAAACCCGACCGAATTGGCGTCAGTCGGCGACTCTACCCCTGGGCCATGGGGCGTTCGGTGATCATATTACGCGCCCATATATGGGTGAAAAAGTGTGAGAAACCGTAAACATTTGTTTAAAGTGTAGACTTACAGTTATTATTATTAATATTATTTATCTTCTGTATAATATATTAAGTGTCCATAATTATATTGGTGCGTCGCAACACAAATTTATAGACTATTTATACTGTTCGGGCTATTATTTTCATCTTCACTGCCGTCGTAAACATCGCAGTAAAGATGAGGACTATAGTCCGAACAATGTAAATAGTGTAGTAAAATGCTGTCATGAAATCGTTGTAGTGGGAGGAAAAAATAGATAACAATGAAAACCAATGTGTAATTATATCTAAAAATAGATAAAATTATAAATCGCTGGGTCAAAAGGTCATATTTGCAAGAAAAGATAAAAAAGTATGGCAACAAGATAATGTCACCACGGTCTAGCGAACTGATAAGAAATAATCCTGATGAGGTCATGCACGCCATAGCCTGGCGTGCTAATCAGAGACAAGATCTGTTACTAACCAGAATATAATTCGCGGACCAAGCAGAAGCCAAGATAATTCCCAAACGGATGCCTTTCTTTCGCCAGCAAACCGTATACGTGTAAGAAGATAGAGAGTCGAATCAAATCTGAATCAAGGAATCCATTTTATCAACAGTTGCTGTCATCGTAACGTGCTTAGAGCTTACATATGATACTTATCCACGTCTCATAGAGTTTAGCATAGACGTGCACGTTACACACATCGATCAACTATTAAACAGGCGACTTCTTCTTTTGCTGTGTTTCTTCAAGACGTAGACTACCTTAGACTTCCATATGTCTCTTGTCGCTTTTTATATTTGTCCTCTTGGTATCTCTCCCAAATCCCGCTCCGTAATACATTTCCTTAAGCCTGTCAAATATGCTGCTTTCCCCTGTCTATCTTTTCCTCTATCTGTCCTGTGAGTATAAGTTTCTCCAAGTCATCTTTCCTCATTATATGTCCCAGGAACCTCAACTGTCCCTTCAAGTATGAAGTTTTCTTCTCGTTTATATCCTCTCCAACATCTCATCGTTGCCCACGTTCTCGGTCCATGGTATGCTCAGCATCCTTCTGTAGAAGCATATTTCTACTACCTCGAGCCTCTCTTTAATTCTTGAAAGGATCGTCCAGCATCCACTGCCATACAGAAAAACCGATACTACATAGCAGTCCAGAAAGTGTCTATATACATACTTTTACATAAGTATTTATGTTACGGAAATTAACGGAGATTAACGAAACGATCAAGCCTATATAACACAATTTTCGATTTATCACAATAACCATATCTTCTCTGAAATGTATCGTAATGTCAACAAATGTAAACGTTACGGAAATTAACGGAGATTAACGAAACTTGGTTATAAACAACCGACAATTTGAAATGAATTGTTTGGACATTAATTTATTAATTGTGTTATATAGGCTTGATTAAAACCTCGTTTAGACTGATGATCATTCGTGGTCGAGAGGTCTAAGTCGTGCCAGATCATATGGTAGCTTCCACTATGTGGATAGGGTTCGCAGGTTCGAATTCTGCCGAATGACACACATTTTCGTAATAAAGATTTATCGTAAATAATCAGGCCGGTAGATATAAATAGATAATACTGTTTAATTAAAAACAGAATATCTACTTAAATACGAGTATCGATAAAAAAAATAATGTTCAAACAATTCGATTCATAAGTATTTATATATGATAGCGACGCTTTTGTATTCTGCTAAAATCTACATCTACCCAGTTTTTCTCAAATATCCCTTTCTTTATGTTTATTTCCAAAGCCAACATACATGATTATAAAAATTCATAAACTTCTATTGTTTAAAATCCATACTGAAATAATCTATATATATATATAAGGCAATCTGTGAGTCTGTGTGTGACTGTTCCCTTTGCACCCCTACATTTTTTAAGCTACGCCATTCAAACTTTCTAGGGACACATATCTACAGGGAAGCCAGGTCGATACATACTTTTTGAGTTTAAGTTCAGCAATTTTCCCTTTCGCACTTTTTGGCCAATGGACACGATTGTTTACATTTGCTCCGTAAAACATCTAAGATCTAAGATGGTTGCTGAATTACGTCACATAAATCGAATTACACGTGTCAAATACGATTAAGTATTTTTTATGAAAAAAGAAAAGAAAATAAGCCTTTAAACTTAATTTTTATTCCGACGTTTTAAAAAATCATTTGGTCAACAAAAAATGTGAATATTTTTCCCCGTAATTTTGAAACAAAAGAAATATTTTTCTTAAAAAAATTGATTTTTCGAACAAAGACAAAGTATGTAAAATAAAAAGTGACATCTTCTCCTACTACTAAAATGTTCTGAGTTGCACGGGCAAAGCCGGGCTATGAGGCTAGTAAGTATAAAAACAATAACACTATTTATTAACTTTTGTTTATTAGATTTTAACATACATCACTGAGCATCAACCAAAATTTACCTAAATTTTTTAGTTAGCCTTATAAAAGGCAAGATGTTTGTGTGTGTGTCTGTTTAACTGCCTGTATGTCTATTTTTTCAGCCCTTTTATTTTAGTTTTTGCTTCGGGTTTGGCTCTAAGTAGGTATAATTGTAGTTCTTAGTTCTCAGCCATGATACCATTTACTCAGAGGACTTTTAGCCTTTAAAATTCAGTTTACGACGAAAAAACTTATTTGATACCGATACTAGGAAATCAAAATTTGACTTACATCCATTCATCTTTCTTTCAGTCTACGGTTTCGCTTTAAATGGAAACAACTATTGCTTTTTAGTGTTTCGTGCCAACGCCCAAAGAGTCTGAGCTCCATGACCATGTATTAGTTTTAAAGCTTTCATTACACCCAAGCAACGCCGGGCTATACTGCTAGTTTTTGATAAAGACAACTTAATAACATACTCTCTGTCAGTCGGTTTTAATGTTTTCCTAATTGCCCCTATGTTCTCTGTGTTTTCATTCTGATAATATGTAGCAAGGAAAAACTTGAAGCAGCTGAAATGTGGTTCTACAGAAGGATGCTGCGGATATCATGAACCGAACAATGATGAATCTTTGAAAGAGATGGAAACGAAAAGGAAATTAATATTGAGCATCAGGAAGAGACAACTAAAGTTCCTGGGACATGCAATGAGGAAGGAGTGCTTGGAGAACCTGATACTAACAGGCCAGATAAAGGAAAAAAGAGACAGGGGAAAGCAGTGGATAACATATTTAAAGGGCTAGAGCAGGTGGGTGACAGAACGGGGGTTGCATGGTGTTACAAGAAAAAGCGTGCTAAGAGCCATGTGGAAAGACATAATCGCCTATATCCTGAAAGGACAAGGCACATAGAAGAAGAATATGTCGCAATCGGATATATGCAAAACTGATATATATATATATATATATATAAGAGAGAGAGAGAGAGAGAGAAAGAGAGAGAGAGAGAAAATATTGAGATATATATAGAAAAAAAGAAAGTAAGACAGACTGAGAGCAAGCTTTATAATACATAAACAAATCGATATACGTTAATTAGTCATTTATGTACCATACGGAATACACGCTCGAGCCATCAAGTCTCGAAAGAGACATGGCTGAATGGGCAGGAGATTTTCTCGCAGTAGGTTGCCATTAATTTCTGCGTTATGAATACCTTTCTCAAAATTATTTGTCCGTAAGTGAATGCAACGAATTCATGTGAAATTCAAACTCGTTCTGTGCTGATATTCACTGCATAAGCTCAGATATTCACCGATTGCGAGCGTTCGCTATTATCAAGAAGAGGCTCCCAAGTCGCCATAGCTACCTCATCGCCAAATTTAAAACATTTCAGTGATCGGGAATAATGCTCCCATACTACTTCCTCTGATATACAAAAATGCACTGTGCGTCAGCCTCTAAAGGCTACATAGTTAAAGTCAAGCATCTGGCCATCAACTTAATGGTACAGGGCTTTATATATTCTTAGCCAATCTTCATTCACGGACACAAAAAAATACATACTAAAATACACAAATGTTGCATTTGGGCGCTTGGTCATCTCCAAGAAATTGACAAACATCGCTGTCGTTCTGAACGAGAAATTTATTGAAGCCTATCTTAATTCAGTCAGTTATCAGTCAGTTATGTGTCATACGTGATACATCCTTGAGCGATCATGTCTCGAAAGAGACATGACTGACTGGGCAGAAGATTATCCCGCAGTAGGTTGCCATTGCTTTCTACGGTAGACTGATTGCCAACCAAGGCTATAGAATCCAATCTGTCCTGTTATTTAACCCATAACTGGAGGGAAGAGACGGATTAATACCTTTTTGCCCGTAAGTGAATGCAAAGAATTCGACTGGAATTCGAACTCGGCTTCCCGATATCTCGTTCCGAGCCGATATCCCCTGCACCACGACGCACATATCTTAATTCACCAAAGCGAAAAAATGCATGTGTTAACACCTCCAATCAGTTAAGATCGGAAGCCATGAAAAATATGCCGCGTTCAGCATCAGGGCTATTATTATCATTATTATTATTATTCAGAATTATGATTATTATTATTATTATTAAAATTGTTATTATTATTATTATTATTATTATTATTATTATTATTAAAATTTTTGTTATTATTATTATTATTATTGATATTTCCTTTGATTTTTGTTGTATATGCATTTCTTTCCGAGCCCCAGCCAGAAATCTAAGGTCAGAAATTGCTTCATTACATTTTGCACTCATCAGTTTTGTAAAAAAAGCTCCCTAAGATTGCACACATTTTATGTAGATAAAGCTCTTCGTCATCATTATCATCATCATCTTCTTCTTCTTCTTCTTCTTCTTCTTCATCTTCTTTCGTCTGCTTCTTCTTCTTCTTCTTCTTCTTATTATTATTATGTCATTTTTAATCATATTTCGATTTCTGCTTTGGTCTCACTACCAACCAAGTCTGCGGGGAGACCTAAGGCAGGTAGTGGCGTGTTGTTATGGCTCCATTTCATGTTTTTCTATCTTCCCTATCATCCCCAGCATTACATAGATAAAGTTTTCCTTAGTGTGTGGGCTGTACTTAATAAGACAATTTTTTGTATGTCTCTTAAGCTGGGGTTTCCAGGGATTCTTTCAATGTGTTGTTTTGTTCCATTTTTTATCATTCCAAGTGCACCTACTATCACTGGCACAACTCTTGTTTTCAATTTCCACATTTTTTCTATTTCAATTTCCAGGTCTTTATATTTTGACAGTTTTTCAAATTCCTTGATTGCTATGTTACAATCCGCTGGACAAGCCATATCAATTAATAGACAAGTTTTCTCCTTCTGGTTTTTAACAATAATGTCTGGCCTGTTTGCTTCAATTTTTCTGTCTGTGTAGATGGTGTAATCCCATAGAATGGTTACATCTTCTATTTCTGTAACCGGTGCTGGATGATGTTCATACCAGTGTTTGTTTACAGCTTTTCCATAATGTTTGCATATTGCCCAATGTAAATATTGCCCAACTCTATCGTGGCGATTTTTATATTCGTTTGGGGCAAGCACAGAACAGCCTGAGATTAGGTGGTCTATTGTTTCTTGGTGTTTATCACAAAACCTGCATTTTGGATCCATATTATTATGCATAATATTTGCCTGAAAGTTTCTCGTGAAAAGACTTTGGTCTTGTGCTGCAAGTATAAATCCTTCAGTTTCAGACTTTAATCCAGATGCACGTAACCATCGATGAGTATTAACTTTGTCAACATTGGATTTATTGGCACCTACTGGATATTGGCCATGCAGAGGTTTGTCGTGCCAGCGCTGTTTCATCTTTTCAAGAGCTTTATCTTTGGCTTTCATTTTCATATTTTTTGCCGCAATAGTTGGTTCTTGGCTTCTGTTTTACTTTTCTACAGAATCTACTAACTGTAAATCTTGTTTGTATTTACTGCCTTCTTTTATTATTGAATATTTTTTCTTTCTTTCTTCATGTTGCCTTACTAATTGTATCATCCAATCCTTTGTTGTTTCTATGTATGTTAGTAAGCCAATAGTTGTTGTCTTGTATGACAATTCCAGCTGAATAAGACCCCTTCCACCTTCTTTACGGGGTATAGACGGTCTACATCAGCCTTTGGATGATGCATCTTATGCTTAGAAAAAGCTTTCTTGTTTTAGCATCCATTCGCCTGATGTCGTTTAGAGTCCAGTTTAAGATGTTGAAGCTATATTGGACAACTGGGATTGCAAGGCTATTAATGGCCATAACTCTGTTCTGTGAATTTAATTCAGTTTTTAATATCATTCGTAGCCTTCTATAGTACTCTTTACGCACTATTTCTTTCATTTTTTTATGGTGAATGTTTCCGCTCTCATTTACACCTAGGTATTTATAAGCTTCTTCTGGTTTCAATTCTTTTATTGTTACAGCAGGGTCTAGGCTAATTGAGGATGTTTCTTGTATTGATCCACGTAAAACTGTAGCTTTAGCACATTTATTCAAATTAAATTTCATTCCAATGTCTTCGCTGAAGCATTTTACAGTTTGCAGAAGACCTTCCAGCTCATTATCATTCTTAGCATATAACTTTAAGTCATCCATGTAAAATAGATGGCTTATTTTCTTTTGGCCTATTTTATAACCACATTCTGTCTTATTAAGTTGACTGGTTAGTGCTATTAATGATATGCAGAATAGTAAGGGAGATAAAGAATGACCTTGAAATATACCTCTTTTGATGTTTATTTCATCAGACTTATAGGTTCCATTTATATGATTGAGGTAAAGGGTTGTTTTCCATATAGACATGCACTGTTTGATGAAATTGATGATGACGGGCGATATCTTGTATATATTTAAAGTCTTTAAAATCCAGTCATGTGGCACACTATCGAATGCCTTTCGGTAGTCTATCCAGGCAGTACTAAGATTTTTCTTTGTACTGTAGCAGTTTTCCAGGATCATTTTGTTAATTAGCAATTGGTCTTTACAACCATAACAGCCACGTTTGCACCCTTTTTGTTCAAGCGGTATCATGTCATTTTTTTCTAAGAATAAATATGTCTGTTTTGTTAAAATAGATGTTAGTAGTTTATATGTTGTCGGAAGACATGTAATTGGTCTGTAGTTTTTCGGGTTGTTTGTGTCACCATTCTTGGGTAGAAGAAATGTAATTCCTTTGGTCATCATCATTATTATTATTATTATTATTATTATTATTATTATTATTATTCTCAGCTAGGTTACTGTTAATTTAAATTTCAATCTATTTACATTAATGTCATGGTGTATGCAATCGGTAAATAGAATTCAAAATCTGCCAAGTATAGTTTGAATTCATTTTGCATTATTTTCCCGGGAAAGCCATGAATCCAAATTGTCCTTTATTTAATGTTTTAAAAAAGGTAAGTTGTTGTCCTTAGTCCTGCCCAACTCTTCAACTTGGTTCAAAATTATGTCTAAGTAAACACCGCCATTTAACTAGATTTTGTATAATTCATTTTCCAAAACATTTTTTTTCATAAATATATTGTATTAAATGCTGAACCTATTTGTGGCGAAAAAGATATTAAAACAGAATACATTTCACCTGGGAGGCATTTGCTCAGCGCAGTTCGTTTTTTTTATTTGTTTTCGTGTCATTTGACAGTGGAGAGCTCTCTCTTAATTTGAGATATAATGCGGAGGCCTCAGTGATACATCAATAAAAGACATTTTTTCACATCATCGTATCAAATGAAAAATGATATAAAATATTATTTAAGAATATTGTCTACGAGCTACATTGGATATTTAGTGAACAGGACTGGAAAACTTAAACGTTTCTTGGACTAAAAACGATGAATGCGTATGTGCATAAGTGGCTCAACTTTCGATGAAAAATAAAATTAAAAAAATAATTCAACCACGAGAAACTTCTCCAGCCTAAGGTAAATCTTTCCTCTTGTAGGATTTCGGAAAACTAAAAATAAGCAGAAAATTTCGTTTCGACTTGAGATGTTCAATTGTTGTACAGATGTGAAAGTTAGAAGGTTGTGTGTTTGGGTGTGTATTTTAAGCGAAGTGCCTATTCATAATTTAAACAAAGAAGGTAGAAGCATTTAAAAACTTGAGTTTTTTTTCTATGGACGTTTATTTATTTTCTGGTGACTGCAGAAAATCAAAATTCTCAACATGTTTTGGAAACGTTCATTTTCTTTTTAGGTTCTGAAGTAAGTCAAGATAACAAGGGTTAAAATGGTAGAGCTCATGTCAGCATTGCGCTGAGTTGGAACAACCAATTCCATTACTTCATGAGAAAGGCCGCCAAAATACAAGTGGCAAGTGGAGAAAGAAGCTACTGTTCTTTCCGTAAGTGGAGTCATAAAATCGCGTGTGTAGCTAAAAATAATTTCCGAATTTTCTGAAACTTGCATAATAGAAAAATGAATTTATATATTTATTTTTGATCGATGTTCTTGCTTATATTTTATTTTCCCACACAAGTCACATCCAGTTTCTCTCCGAATTTCAACATCCATTCTGATATCAAGCGAACTCGTTACTTGGGTACAATTACCTCAACAGTTACAATTTTATCATATTACTTAAGAATGAAGTATTGTATTCGGTTTCGTTTGTCTATTTGCTTGTTTGCATATCTGTCTATCAGTGGTCACGATATCTCAAGACTCACTGGATGGATTCTGATGAAGCTTCAGGGTTGATTGGTATCATGACTGGCACGAACTGGTCACAGTTTTGGTTCGATCCGGTACGGGATAGAAAATTTCTGGGTTATTTTTACGATTTTACTAATAAAATTTAATTTTTGCCTTTCAAATGCCAAATAATGAATTACCTTCCCTAGATAATTTTAACTACTGAATTACCTCCCATGTTTCCTTTTAAGTGCGCATGTAATTTTGAGAGCGACTGAGGTCATTTTTGTATTTTCACTACTGGAAGCAGTTAAGTTCATTGCAGTTATTATTTTTTCAGCTTAATAATCATTTCTTGCTTATCGCTGAGATGATGTCAGAATTGCCTTAACGGAGGTTTTCAGTCCTTGACTACCCTTTCTATTTTTTTTATTTGTAATTAATAAGACTACATTCATGTTTCAGGGACCGCTTTTCACAAAATGTTTTAGCTCTTGAAATTTGAAACATTTTTATACCCTTGAATATATGGCTTGAAATTAAAATGAAATAAGTTCCTGCTATAATGTAAAACTAAAAATGTTCCTTTAGTATTTGTCTATATTTCTGAGATGAGATAGTATTTACAATATTTACATTATTCGAACTATTGTTCTCATATTTGTTACCACTAGTACGACGTTTCGGCCATTGTACGTCCCGGCTTTCTTCAGGTACTAGAAAAAATTCAGTTGTTCTTTTCCTTAAAGACACATGGCCCTGTGGATATAGACGTTGGTTAGTTCCTGACTTGACTCTTAGAGTTTTGAGTTCAATACCAGGCTACAGCAGTGGTGAACAAATAACTTGCAGAGTTAGAAGGAGATAACTCATGACTTCCAATCGAGGCTTTACGCAAGGAATTAGGATGTCATACCCCAATGATTGTAATAAAGGATTCGGTTCGAAATTCCAATCACCTGAAGAAGGCCGAAGCGTACAACGGTCGAAACGTCGTACAAATAGCAACAAAGATGGGGACAATAGTTTGAATAATGTAAATACTGAAAATGTCCCTTATACAAGAATAAATTTTGTTCTGTTTGGATAGTAATTTTCGTGCTATTATTTGAATGCATTTGGTCTTGATTAAATCCGTTATCAGCAACGCATTGATATGAAAAGTTTTCCTTCCCTTTATGAGCAATTGTCTCCGAGCGTAACTTTGCTGAGAACAGTCCTGTTACTACGATTAACATTTGATCTAAACCACCCTCCATAAATATTAGTGTTTGGGTCGCTATTTGAAGGTGCTAAACCTCTGATCTAACAGACTGTCGAGAGCTGATATAACAATTGCCATTACATCTGTTGGGTTGATTTGTTTATCTAATGACGGCTACCTTCTCTCCAGGTAGTATCTAATAATTAGTACACGGTTACATTATGCATGAACCGGAGAATAATCTCTGATCTAACTGCATTTTCTTCTTCGTCAACCATAATGGCATGTCAGCAATGAGATCTTTCTGAAAACACCTGGCTTCAGAGTATGTAAATGCAAATTCATTAATAATAAAAACAAAAACAGAACAAAAGCAAAAACAACAAAAAAATAACTCAAGCGGAATACATGCAGTTCCTCTGGAAATTTGATACCAGTTTGAAAATTCTGCCGTTTATATATGTAAACATTAACAAAACTCCTTTTAAAAGGACACAAGAAAAAATTATGTGACATTAGGTTCATAAATCCCCAAAATTCATACACTGATGTCATCAAGGATGCATAGCCCAGTGGATAAAAGTGACTTGATCCAATGATTTATTAGTTTAGTACTTAGAGAGTTGATTTAAAGCGGGGGGACTGCTACTGAGACAGTCTAAAAATCTAGAACAAACTAAATCACTAAATAAAAGGTTCAGTTTGAAATTCCAACCCTATAAGAATGATGTAAATAGAGTAAATAATAATTACAATACTTCATCTCAGCTCAGAAATATAGACAGATATTGTAAAATAGCTTCACTCAAAAGTTAGTTGAACAACTTCACATTGTTTCTCGTGAAAGTCGATACTTATGCAACTAAAGGCGACAATAAACAGAGGCATTTGTCAAGTAAACAAAGGCATTTTACGTACACACAAGAGAATACAGAAAAATGTGAGCGATAGCTTTGTGGTAAAATAATCACGTTTGCACAAGAACATTTACCAGTTCGACAGTTTTAGAAAGCTGTTAAAATAGATTCCGCCTTCAGCGGGCGCCATGTTGCCTGTAAAAGCGATAAAAGCAACAACAAAATAAATCTAAAAACAATATGGAAAATGAAGAACAAGCATGACAACTAAAAGTTTAAAGAAAAGTAAAGAAATCACATTGCTTGAAAGACGAATAGCCACATCGTTGTAAAATATTTCTTTGCTTGAATAAAGTCCGAATAAGCAGAGTTTCTGTGAATGCGGATTCTATAAACTTTAACGAGGTTTTCTTTTTCGTTCAAAATGTAGAAGACCGGGGAGTTTAGGAAGGTTTTAGAGTAGGAGACACAGTTCCGATGGATAGGTGAGAAAGATAACGGCTGACCCTAGACTTTGGTTAAAACTTGAACAGGTTAAGACTAGTGATAGGGGAAAAGTTTTCCTACGAGTCGGTTCTAGAAAAGAGTAGTTTGCGAGAAGAAGTTGCCCATACGGAGGAAATGAACCTGGTTTGCTACAGGGCGACTGGCATGACGTGTCCTAGCTGTGAAGGTTAGAACAGGCTGATCTTGCCTGTATGAAAGAGTCTACAGGGTGGAAAAGCCTTTATCACCCACAGGGAATCTGAGACGCTTTTGGTTTCTATTGAGAATGAAAAATGAGGATTGGGCAGGTCCTGTCCAAATATGACATCAATATTTTAGTTTAGGCGTGATTTTGCTCTTGAAAAATTAAAGAATATCATGTGGAGTGAGAAAGTTATTGAAGCGTTATAGGGAACACACCATTTTCCTGCATTCTTAGCAATAGATCGTATGTAACAATTTTACTTGAGGTCTGGGGTGAAATTAATGTACAATATTCGCTGAAAAAGCGCAGCCTCCCTGATAGGTCATCCATTCACCGTGACAGGTAGTAGTTCGGGATCCAGTTGATGATGATGGAATGTAACTTGTTTCATTTTAAAGGCTTTGAATGCAAACTGCCAATTTTCCCGCACTAAGATGCTAGAGCAAGATCGGATGAGAGATTAGTGCCAATCTTTAGTCATCACTTGTTTTGGAGACGCACCTATATATCATTGCATCATCGGCATAGTTATACACAAATGGTCTGCGTATATTCTTAGGCAGATCATTTAAGTAAAATAAAAAGAAGGTTAGTCTAAGATGTCACGTTTGGGACGGGGAGACGCCTGCGTTGATCATTAGGGCTCCGGTGAACTAGCCATTAACATCTACCTTAAGGAACCTATCCGTCAGGAAGGACTCTGAGAAAACTATTCTAACGATCCCATAGCTAGATCTTTTGAGCTGCAATATTTTGAAACACACCTTTTCTATTGTCCTTGGGGTGTATTTGTTGTCTAGTGCCTCACTGATTCGGTGAATAACAGCAGAACATTAGCAGTGGATTGAGTCGATCGAAACCCGTACGGCCTGTCGCGCAAGAGGCTGTTTTTATCTAAGTGTTCAATAAAATTATTGTTGAATATAATCTCAAAAAGTCTGCTAAAGACACCCAGGAATCTATATTGAGAGGAGAAAGAGCGCTTGTCTGCGTTGTTAATGACCATCTATACGATTGACAGTTTGCGCGGGCTTCAGAACGAATTCCATAAATTTGATAGAATAGGAGAAATTTCGAGTTGATATTCATAAAGAAAACCAATGGGATTTTATCTGGACCAGTAGTCTTCTTAGAGTGAAGGCTTTTGATAAATCTTGACACTATGAGAAAAATACTTCTAGATTCTCCTCGGGTGAACAGGGGAAATTGGAAAGGAGTTGTCAAGTATCCTCTAAAGTTGAGTTGGAGGCAAATATTGAGATGAAGAGTTACGCCTTATATTGACATATACACTCGGGGACATTTATAATAGTGGGCACATTCACTTTGATAGTATTTATAATTTAATTTGTGATCTTCCAGAACTCTTAGGCTACATTTTTGTTTTCAACCTTGGCCTAGACCACTTGTGTATAGGTAGGTTTGCGTTTTCTAGAACGGTTCTAAATGCAATAATAGTCAAAGTATACCTCTTCTCGCGATACATATTGAAGTAGTGATTATGGTAAGCTATGGCTGCAGTGAATACAGGGTTGAAGCAGGGTTGACTGTTCACTTTTTTGATGGAATTCATTTTTAGATATAAAACTCTTCATTCCAGAAAAGATCCATTCTGAGGCGAGGACAGCAATTTTGGAGGCGGCATGATCGAAAAAGTTTGAGTAAGGATATTCAACCATATAATATCGACAGAAGCCTCAGCGTACCTTCCTGTGGTGAAAAATCGTTTTATGGAACGGTAAATAAGAGATGCTTTTCACATTCGTCCGTCTGTTGATACAAAATTGCGAAGATCTGTATCAAATAACTGAAACCACACCAATTGATGTCTTTCAATAACCCCAAAAAATGAATAGGGCATGGTGACACCAGCATTAGGGTCTTAATTTTAAACATTTGTTGGGATTCTTCTATTTGATGCGCATTATAACATAAATTGAATAATTACCGTTATTCCAGGGGTGTTTCATTTTAACAGCCATTAATTTTAATGCCAATACAAGAATCTAATTCCTGAATCCGTTTCTGAAATATCTCTTTCGCTATTTGTTATGGTGAACCTCACTTACGCCTAAGATAATGAACTCTACCTCCTATATTAATAAGAGTTAACAGGAAGTTAACTCGCAAAGTTCTTGGAAAGTTCATAGGAGTTCTTAGAAGTTCTAGAGAGGTCTTTAGAGTTCTATTGAAGTTCAGTAGAACTACTAGGCAGTTGATGCTAGTCGGCAGTTGGCCGAATACTAAGGAGTCAGCTTACAGTGGAATATTACCAAGTTTCTAACATTTGGGGTGCATTAAGTCGATTAGCAACCGACATAGCACGATTATAAGTTTGAGTTTGACAACTGCTCTACAACACTATTCTTACGTACCTTTGAGATTCTATATACCAATTCCTATTCTAACCAGATATTTTAATTTATGCATCTGCTTCATTTTGACATAATTCACATCTTCAACTTTTCCTTTCGCATTGAACTATGTATTTTGTCTTCCTATCACGATCACGAGTCTCAGAACCGATTATGGTCGTAGGGTTGCCACATGTACTGTACCCGTAGTAGTAATGGTGATTCACGGGCAAGGTAGTCTAAAGGACCCCAACACTTTCCATGTTGGCTTAAATTCAGAGTTTTTCATCTAAACTAGTTATTAACCAAGGCTAAAGGACGCAGACCGTCCGTCCTGCTATTAACCCATAGCTAGGGGAGAGTAGGTGGAGTCATACCTTTTCCAAATGTTCTAGTAGGTGTGTGTGTGTCTGTATGTGTGGTATCTGTTGGTCTCGAGAAAGAGTCATGCCCCAGCTGATGATAGCGGTACAGCATCTGTTTTGGATGTAGAAGTCCACACGGGAGTGATAGTCTCGATAGCAATAAATGCTCTTCCTGATGTGGTCTTAATTTCTTTCTGTAAAACACGCTTTTTCCTTCGTTTCTTCTCTCCTCGTTCCAGCCCTCGGTGAACAGGTGAAGAGGCTCATCCCTTGTTTCCTGTTTAGGATGCGGGTTCCGGTTTTCTCTTCTCACTTTTTTTCTTTTCAATTGGAGTAGATAGATTAAACTATCGCCCGGTTCACACTCCACCAACGTCTATTGAACAGGTGAAGAGGCTCATCCCTTGTATCCTGTTTAGGTTGAGATTTCCGGTTTTCTCTTCTCACGTTTTTTTTTCAATTGGAGTAGATAGACTAAACTATCACCCGGTTCACACACCGCCATCTATTGAACAGGTGAAGAGGCTCATCTCTTGTTTCCTGTTTAGGATGCGGTTTCCGGTTTTCTCGTTCCGGGTCGATATCCACTGCACCACAACGCACATCACATTTTTGCTAAAGTCTGGTTTTTTTTTTTTGTGTTTTTAAATATTTGGAAAGCTTATTCTACACAGAAAAGACATGCGAATAATCGGGAAATTCTATCGGTAATTAACCGGCAAAGAATGAATCGTGGATAGCACAACATAAAGAGGAGTTAAGCATTCTTTGCCGGTTTATTTCCGATAGAATTTCCCAATTATTCGCATGTCCTTTCTGTGTAGAGCAAACTTTCCAAAATATTTAAAAAAAACATATTTTGTGTCGTACTTTCATCGAAGTTAACAGGGTGCATGTATGTGTTACAAAGTTCTCAATGTCTCTGTGGTATGTGCGTTTTCTTTTTGGTCCAGAAGTTTCGGCAGGAAACATTAAGTATCGTATTCAGGCTGAAGCTTAAGTCAGTCTTGCGTAGAGTGGCGGCAACAAAAGGAAAGTTTTACTTGCTTTATCGTTAGAAGGTTAAACGACGCTAGGGTAAGTTAGTAAAAGCATCGTCGCACTCAAGCCAGCCTTGCACTGAATTGGAACAACCAGTGAAAAAACTTGACCTTGGCCTAGGGTTTATGGAAAACAAGTGCGAGTGCCGTACTTTGGACAGTGGGGAGAGTGCTCAGTCGCCATTTGCCTTGGGAAACCAACATTTCCAAGGGGGACGTAATTACGACGTGGTTCACAAATTGGAGCAAAGATGAAAAAGAGAGTGTGACACGAAAATGTTTGCCTTTTTGTAGGCTTCAACTACAGCACCTAACAGTGTTTTTTGAAACCAAGTGAGATAATCCTATTTCCAGTTATTTTATACTTAGTATCATTTGAAAATATATTTCTTTTTTCTATTTTTTTTTATTATTGATTATAATTATTTTATTTAAATATTTTATTTTATTTTCTCATAATTATTCCAAGCATATCATATAATAGGGCGTGAATTAATATTTCGCAGTAAATCTCACGGATCATACAGAAGTGTTAGATCTTCAATGGATACTCAAAAGTTATTTGTCTATATTTCTGGCCCGGGTTACTTCCATTATTTACATATCTGAAACTTCCTCAATGATACATAGCCAAGTGATTAGATCCAATGACTTGACTGAAAGAGTTAGGAGTTCAATACCTGTCTACAGCAGTGACGAACAAAAGAGAGTTGAGTTAAATGGAGAAAACTAAAACATCAGGAAGTGGTATGACTCATGGAACGAGAACAATTTTTGCCAGTGATCAAAATAAAGTGTTCGGTTCAAAATTCTAATCACCTGAAGAAGTTCGAAGCATATAATGGCTGAAACGTCATGAATCTAAACTTATTTATACATGGAACTTTGTCTGTGTGTGTATGTGTGTGTCCGTGTGTGTGTGTCCGTTACCTATAGACTCCAAAACGGCTGAACCGATTTTCTTGAAAACTTACACAGTTGTACTATAAGCGTCTGCGAGTGTTCATAGCTAGGTTTTGTGTCGAGGTACTCACGATAAATATCGAAAATCAATAATCGAAAAACCGGGTTATAGAAGGAGTGGTCCTATTTTCATCAAATTAGATAAACTCATAGACAAAGACATAAGAAACGATATTCAGTGGTCTCAAGTTTGCAGTTCTTACAATCGTTCAGAAAATCGATGATATATATACATAAAAGGTAAGATGTTTGTGTGTCTGTCTGTTTATCTGTCTGTATGTCCTTTACACAAATCCACAATTTTTATCCGATTCTCACCAAACTTCACAAAAATATTCTTTATGCTGAGTCTGAGCTCCAGGACCATGGATTAGTTTTAAAGCTTTCATTACACCCGAGCAACGCCGGGCTATACTGCTAGAATGATAATAAAGGTGAGGACTACAGTCATAGTAACGTAAATAAGTTATTCAGCTTAGTTATTTTTTCAATTAATACCCGGGCAATGTTAGTTAGTCTTTCGTAAGCGGAAATAAAACAACAATGATATCACATAGCAACGAAAGCTTTTAAAACAGCATATTATTTCATGTGAAATTTAACTGGTAAATTTGTTTTAAGAATTAGAGAGTAAAGGATTTCCAGATTGTTTGAAATAATAAAAAAGAAAGAAAAATAAGAAAAGACAAGTTGAACAAAGAAGACAGTGTCGAGGCCGCTGTAAATAAAACATGATCTGTGAAACGATGAATGAAAACAGACGACATTGGCCAGTTTATTTCATCTTCTTTTATGGTGTTCTTTTTATTCCTTTTATTATATTTAAAGAGTTTAAATATCTCATATTTCCCCGGTTTTGTCCGGCTTTTGTCCACCAGCCACCAAGTTGTCACAATTACCGGCCATAAAATTCGACGTTTTCAAGTCACTCCCTGTTGTTCTATAATGGCGACATTGAAGCATATCTGGCCTCAAACTGCAATAAAGTGATGAAAATAGATAGAAAGTTTTACAGAAGAAAAATAAAAGAAAGAAACTAAGAGAGTTTTAGGAGAAAGAATGACAATGCATCATAGGAAGTTTTATAAAGAAGAAATAAAAACAAAGAAAATGAAGAGAGAAGAATATAAAGAGGTTTTAGAGGAGAAAGAAAAAGATAAAAGCAGAAAATTAAATAATGGAAGAATTAAAAAATAAAAAAAAAAGTTGAAAAGAAGAGAATAATAAAGAAAAAAAATCAGGAAGTTTTAGAGAAAAGAAAAAAAATCCCGAAAGAAAATGATGAAATGAAATATGTAAAATGACTAAATGGATTTTCACTTTCGACTTTCGCATATATTCGGAAATAGAAAAAGGACCCAACTATTTTAATATACATCAGACAGTTACAATGCTGTGGTGATTGCTACGTCTACACTAAAAAAACTCAATATCTATCTATCTATCTATCTATTTTTTAGGTACCTCCACTCATTCATCAAAAATAGCATAGCTTGATGTTAAAGGGCTCAGAGTTAATAAAAGCAAAGTTTTATTACCAAAATGTTGACGTTATTACTAAGAGGAATGATCAAAGTTAGTTGTCACTATTTTAAAAAAAATTTTAATCCTTTCTAACACGATAGAAATTGTTTTTTTTTCGTCAGCGATTCAACTGATGTTTACTAGAGGTTAATACTATGCCAAACGTAATATTACACAAGTCATCTTTTTGGCGTTAAAAGTCATATTAATCTGGAAATTCTTACAAAAAATCAAATTATTGAATGATTTTAATGAGACTTTCAGGACTTATTCACAAATGAATGTAGTTATATTTGCCATTATTATTTTTAGAACATCATGATAAAAAAAATATCTGTTACCACCTCTCCAATTAATTTTATGAAATTTCTAGAAATACAGTATTGATCCCCAATTTTTTATTAGTTAAATGAAGAAATCCTTGGGGAATGTTAATCATGTAATTTCTTTTACTACGGAACTATTTTTCTAAAAATCTGCTCTGAATAGCAAAATACAAAAATTCATTTAAACTACATTATTTTCAATTTAGATAAGGTTTTAACTCATTTTATAAATAATAAAATATAAAGGATATCATATTATATAAAGGATATCATATTCTGACGAAAAGAATTCGAAGAATAATGAATTTTTATGAGAATTGTTTTCATTTTTTTGCTAATTATGATGATTTATAAAATGTCAAACATTTATAAATTTCCAGTCACTCAGTGTCTTTGGTTGTTAATTTATTAAGTGAAACTGTATTTAGAAATCGAAAACTAAAAATATTAATACAAATCATTTAGATGTAAGATTTTTAAAATGATTTAGAAGTTTTCATGTAAAACTGCACATTCTTTTTTACTATGAAAACTTATAAGGGACATCATTAAAAGTTCACGTGTTTCAACTATTGTTTCCTTTACGAAACGTTCACTTACCATACATCCAGATGTAAAAACTGATTTATTATAGGGGCTGTCATCGCCTACTTGAAAGCTCAGCAAGTCAGACTTCAGTAGTTAAGAAATTCTTTCATCCCTAAATTTAATTCTAAATTTTATTCTAAATTAAAAATTGTACAAGAGAAAAAACCCTGATATAACTTGGAGTATAGTTAAAATAGCCAAACCATACAACAGTGGCAACGTATGCAGATTGTGCCAGGAGGAAAATTTACCTGGTATGCTGTTTCCAGAACGAACAAAATTTACTAAATAAAAGATCAGAAATTATGTCCAGATGTAATCATACCCATAAATAATAGGATCATACAAACATGGATGAAAGTGTACTAAAATCCTTAAATAACTTCTTCCTAATTTTGAAATTTTTCGGTTGCTTGAAAATTCCAGTCGCGTGTTCGAAAAAAGTTCCAGTAGCGTGTTCGAAAAAAATTACAGTCGCGTGTTCGAAAAAAATTCCTGTTCGAACGTTTGAAAAACGGTAAGTCAGTTATTGTAAATCGTCTGAAGATACCGAAAGTTTGAACCTATTTTGCGAAAATAACTCATTCCCGAATTAAAATTATTCAAAAGTTCTACAATATAAATGTATTGAACACTTTTCCAAAAATAACTATATATATATATATATATATATATATATATATATATATATATATATATATATTCTCTTCTGGTCTGTTTTCTAGAATATTTTGCCCTCAGGGCTACACTCGTAAGTCTATATTATTCAATGCAATACACACACACACACACACACACACACACACACACAGAGAGAGAGAGAGAATGTTTGTTGTAAACTATCCGAGCCGACCGACTTCACACCATATAATCAAACAGTCAAACTTTACAATTTATTTGAAGGTCACCTTGGTCCGTTGTCCAGATATAATTTTCCGGGATCATTTTCCCCAACGAAATGCCAGAACGTAGAGAACTGAATCCTGTCTACCACACTAAGAATAAGGTGTTATTAATAATGCCAGTGGAAATTTGTGAAGAATGTAAGTAGATAATATTAAAAAATATAACGAAACTGAAAAAAAATTACCGCATAGAATTTATCCTCAATATTGATTCTGAATATACTTCATCATCTTCGAAAATTCGAAAATATGCATATTTTCCCATGTCTTTATATTGCTGTTTTTTTTAATCATTTCACCCCAATCAAGGCGTTAACTCCACTGATGTGCAGGGGGTTACATAAGAGAGTTGAAGTATTATGCAGGAGGAGTGTGAAGAGAAAGACGAACCACTTACAGAGGGTGTCAGAGAAAGGGCATGAGAAGGATGTGAACACATGATTGAAGACAGTTGCGAAGGTAGATAGAAAGGAAAGGAACAAGATACACGTGGTGATATAGAAGGAACTGAAATCAAGTGGATAAGAAATGAGAATTGACTTTGCATTTAAATTCCTGGAGGTTATAGCCGTCAGGAAAGAAAGTACATGGAAGAGAGTTTCACAGGCGGGAAGAAAAAGTAATGAAAAGTTGACACTCAGATCAACAGCCAGCATCGACAGGCTGTTTCATGCCTAAACACAGATTACTTTAAAGATAAAAAAATAAATAAAAACATGTTGGAGTTAATCCATTTCGTAACATTTCGTAAAATGAACTGTCTTTGTTTTCATTTGTTTACATTAGGATACAAAAACAGATCAGATATGAATATTACGAAAAATCAGGAAATGGGTTTATAAGGCTTAATAAGAAACTTTGTCTAACTGCAAAAGCTTTCGATGTCGAGCGGTCTAAGACACGTCAGATTTTTGACGGATTCGCCTAAAAAACGCAGGTTCGAATCCTGCCGGAGGATTCATATTTTCCTCACAAGATTTCTATTAATATTCAGACCAATATATATATTAATTGTTTCACTCTAAGCAAGGCTGTACCGCCACTGATGCGCTGGGGCTACTTAAAAGAGTAAAAGTTTAGTCAGGAGGAGAGTGAAGAGAAGGACAAACCAGTTACAGGGGGTGTCAGAGAAAGGGTTAGAGCAGTATGGAAACACAGGTGTGACGACAGTTGCGAAGGTAGAGAAAAAGAAAAAGAAGATTCACGGGGTGATGTAGAAAGGACTGGAGTCAAGTAGATAAAAGATGGGAATTGACATTGCATTTAAATTCCTGGAGGTTGTAGCCGCCAGGAAAGCAAGTATACGGAGGGGAGTTACACAGGCGGTAAGTGCGAGAAAAGAAGTTGATGGAGTAGAATTGCTGGCTGCATAGATATACTGTTTAATTCTTAGAAACAGAAACAATATATATATATATATATATATATATATATACACACTAGATTAGAATATCTACTCAAAATACGAGTATCTATTGAAAATAATATTTAAACAAATAAATTAAAACATGTCAGAGTTGCAACATTTCGTATTATATATATATATATATATATATAGAGAGAGAGAGAGATAGATAGATAGATAGATATAAAAGAAATAATGAATAGAAAAAATACTGATTATTTAAGTGCGTTAACAAGGAAGAAGAATATTTGTTGCATAAAATAAAGACTACGTGTTAGATTATAGACTTATTGATGCAACTAATCCAAACAAATATATGTGTGTGTGTGTTTTTGCGTGAGTTGCATTATATATATATATATATATATATATATGGGGGGGGGCGCAGGTGGAGATTGAGTGAGTGAAAGAGATACATGTGAGTCCGCACCTACGACAGCCGAAAAAAAATAGTTCCAACTTTTCTTTTGTTGCCAGCCTGGGTGTTAATAGTATGTCTGCCCACCCGAAACATCGCTGAGTTCCTATTGAAAAGGGTAACTCGACTCCACCCCTATTGTGGAGATGGGTCAGCAAAGGTTATTTTCTTTGACTTCAGCTATTCTGCGATTTCGCCCGTTGTTGTCAACGATTCTATCAGTATTATACAAGGTTGTTTTGTTTTCTTTGCACAGCTCTTTATTACCAGGTCTTCTCAGATATCTATCTATTTGTGTTTTTGCTCTCTTTTGTTGCCTTTGCCCATTTCAATGCCCTTATCTATTAATTTCAATCTTAAGTACCTTCTTGCCTATGTACACGCATCCCACCCTATCGTTCTAGCTACTTAACTAGCTATCAATTTACATACCAACCTGAAAAGTTCCTCTCCGTACGTATAGGTCTGACGTTGCTATTCATTTAAAGGTACGCTTTTGTTTTGTTTTTATTTTTGTTATTATTTTTGTCGTTTTTTTTAATTTTCTTTTCTTTTTTTTTTTTACATATATGCTTTGTTCATAGTTAATTCTGACATGAAGACATTGAATTGTTTTCACGCCCCGTATCGCCGCGTACCGAGTTCAAATTGAACCAAGATCATTGCATTCGCTTTCTTCAGCTATACCCTTGGAAATGTATAAATCTAAATCCCCCCTCCCAAACTGGGATTTAATATTAGACAAGACTCTGTAGCCTTTTAGATGTGACAAACAGTATACAAGGAGGAAAACTCTGAATTCAAAACCATTCTGGAGAGGAATGGGCTTTGTCAGTTTAAATTGCCTGAGAAACACGCACTGTTGATAGAACAGCAATAAATTTGAACTTAATTCAAATTTACGGTACTTTTTACGTTTGATTTGCGTTTCGATTAGTAATTTTCACGTACAAGTAAAATACGCTACATGAAAAAAGAAAAAAATGCTGGTTCGATCTTTAGTCTGTGTTTTGGGAATACAGAGTAGAAAAAATTCATTTAAACCAGTGATAGTTTGGACCTGAGAAATATTTTAAACTGTCCTGGATGTGCAGATTGAAAGAACCTATGCTTGAAGCATAACCAAGGCTTAAAAGAGAGATGACTTATCCCTAAGGCAGGGCCAAAGTTTAAAAGCGAAGAGAATTACTGCTGAAGCACAACCAAGGCTTAACAGAGAAGAGAATTAGAAGCCGAACCAAAGGCATAAAAGAATAAAGTGATGCGTGAAGCTAAATCGAGGCTTATAAGGGTGACAACTTACACCTGAAGTTGAACTAAGGCTTATGAGAGAGGAAACGTATGCCTTTGGCAGAAGCAAGGCTTAAAAGAGAGGAGACTTATGCCTGAAACTGAACTAAGTCTTGAAAATTCAACGTGACAAGCTGATATGTATACATCAGGGGCAGTGTAGTCATTAGTCTAAATTTATATTTTTTACAACATTCAGCTTTTGAAAATAAAATGTATTTCCTGTTACATGAGATTTATATTCGTGCTTATGTGGGCCTGAAATGTTTTCTGACATCAAAAATGGGCCACACCAAGAAAAGACTTAAACCACTTCGTCACGCACACACACACACACACACACACACACACATATATATATATATATATATATATATATATATATCCAAGTGAATAAAGAACACAGAAAGTATTAACAACGTTCAAAACATTAATTTATAACAGTGCTCAATATCGAAATAGAGCTATGAATATTTATTATAAGTTATAGTTTAGAACATGTACAAATTAAAATTTACTACAAAAGTGTACATTTTGTTTCGACATCGAAAGAACAGTTTGTACATGTTTTAAACTATAATATATATATATATATATATATATATATATACACACTCGCATTTTACAATAAATTTCTGGATGAATACATGCTTTTTTAATCATCATATAGTTTCAGAACATGGACAATCATGTCTTTTCGCAACTTCCTCTCACTTTCTGCTGCAATTTTTGAAAATTTTGGCTTTTGGTAACTGTTTCCACAATACAAGGCCCAAGAGCTACTCAGTGTAGAGGATTAATTAAATAAATTGTATGAAAGTAAGTGGAGGATGTAAGTGCACATTATGATGATATGCAGGAAAGGTTACGGTTCTGATGCGTTACACTCATTTTTACTATTTCATTCCCCCTTCACATAATAAGGCAAACTTTAGACGATATCCTGACAGACAGACACGATAACCTGTGAAGATACAAGTAATAATTCTCTCGAATATATATATATATATATATATATATATATATATATATATATATATAGCCGTCATTTTTGACAGCAGGAGTACACTCAGTATTTGTTTACATTTCTGAGGTGAGTTAGTATTTACACTATTTACATTATTGGGACAATTGTCCTCAGCTTCTGGTAAGCATAAGTTATCTCCTTTTAACCCGACTCTCTGAGTCATTTTTTCACCACTTCTGTAGCCTGGTATTGAACTCACAACACTTTGGGTCAAATCACAGGAACTAACCATCGCCTATATCTGCTGGGCCAATGCCCAGAAAGGGCTTCGTACACGGAATGACAATGATATAAAGAGCTTGGTTCGAAATTCCTAGCACCTAAACAAGACCAGAGCGTACAAAGACCGAAAAATCGTTAAAATGGCCGAATAATTTAAGGAGGAGTACACTCATAAGTCTATGATATTCAATGATGTATATAGGACTTTACAATTGTCAAATTCTAAATTTAACTTAATTTCGAATTTGAAATTTGAAATTTCTAACATTAATTCCTAATAATTTTTAAAAATACGTTTTCATTTTTATTTTAAAGTGAAATTAATAGTCAGTTAGTAACACTGATTTCTAATTTAATCAAACATCAATATTAATGTACCAATAAATTGTTTTAGGGTATGTTGTCATGTTACTTTTTACTTGTGTTTTGATTGACCAGCACAGACTACGTACCAATATCTCATCCATTAAAGGAGTTTGGTTAGTTTTGAACCTTTTAAAACTCTTCGGCTCACAATCAGCACCGTCACTTCACAAGACGCAAGAAGAGTTAAAACAAAATAGCTACTTTGTAGTGATATTATAACAAACTTATGTTATGAATTTTAAAAAATATTATATGCATATGGAAAATCCCGAAGATTAACGAAATTGTTTTAACAACCGACAATTTGAGATTATTTGCTTGAACATTATTTTTAAACGATACTCGTATTTGAGTAGATATATAGTGGCAATAGAAGGCTGACGATGAGAATTCGATACTTACGGTAGGTGCAGTGTTTGTATGTAAGGAAACAGTCTTTGATGTATTCGCTTCTTTGGTCAGTAAGTAGTTTTGAGACAGGGACGAAGGAAAAGGGAGGTGAAGGCGACTATCATAGTAAGCCACTTGACTTGGTCAAGGGAAATACTAATTACTCTTGTCTGTCTCGAGTCAGTCTCTGTGGGTCGGTCTGT
Organism: Ascarosepion bandense; assembly: GCA_037127315.1. Lineage (NCBI taxonomy): Eukaryota > Metazoa > Mollusca > Cephalopoda > Sepiida > Sepiidae > Ascarosepion > Ascarosepion bandense. The sequence goes on along the minus strand of JBBBDQ010000581.1, from coordinate 4,174,038 downwards.
CTGTCTGTCTGGCGATGCTTTCTGTATCGGTTTTTTTATATCTTCTTTTTGGATTGCAGCAGATAATTTGGGAATTCACATTTGTATTTGATTCTGGGCTTCCCATTGGCCGATAAATAAAATTCGCGTAGGCTCGCGAACTGGAAATTTAATATTTAATTAAGTTTTAGTTTTCAACCAGAATATCTGCGCGAAACCGGGATGCGCACAGACGACTTTTGGTCATTTACTTTTTGGTCGTGAGGGAGCTAACATCCGGTCCATCGCTTTTGGTTCGGTCGGTATCACCACAGATATTCTGTTTTTAATCAAATAGTATTGGTGGCTTCCAGTACGTTGATAGGGATCGCAGGTTCGAACCTTGCCGATTGACGCACATTTTCGTACAAAATTTTATCGTAAATAATCATCCCGGTAGAAATAAATATATAAATATAGTGTTTGATTAAAAACAGAATATCTACTCAAATACGAGTATCGATTAAAACTAATGAAAATCACATCTATAAAAATCATCTGCTGACAACTCATCAACGAAGGTAGATTCAATTCCAGCCTCAAACCAGGACCGAAACTCAACTGATTTATCAGCAGCTGGAGATCCACCAAGCAAGCCATCGGTGGACGTTCGAGAAAGGAAGCTCTCAAAGCGTATAATACATTTACACCAGTATAAATCCGCAAGCAGTCGAAAGTGCTCAATCTAGAAAGAGAGCATATCTTTTTAATTTCCCACATGCGCATGAAATTTGCACAGTAGAGTCAGTTGGGCACCGTCTGTGTGAAAGAGAGCACCATGACACAACTAACTTTGCCAGAAATTTAGAAACGGCATGATGAATTCCTTGGCATTCGCGCCGGAAGTTTTGATATATTGACAATGTAATTTTATCGCGCCATTAATTTCACGCGAACTAATTCTTGTTTATGAAAATAAATTAAATTAATATTAATATTAAAATAAAAAAATAATAATGTAAATAGATAAATAAAATATATTATAAAAATAAGAATAATAATAAATATAAAATATATAACAAAATAATAAAACATAATAATAAAATAATAATAATAAAAAATATATAAATAATAAATAAATAATAAATAATAACAAATACATAAAAAATTAAAAATAAATAAAAGGTATATAAATATAAGCTAATACATGGCTAAAATTACTATAAAAATAATAATAATAAATATAGAATTTATAACAAAATAATAAAAATAGTAATAAAATAATAATGAAAATAATAAAAAAATAATGAATAATAATAAATAAATAACAAATTATAACAAATAAATAAAAAAATTAAAAAATTGATATAACAGGTAAATAAATATAAGCTAATACGTGACTAAAATTACTATAAAAATAATAATAATAAATATAGAATTTATAACAAAATAATAAAAATAGTAATAAAATAATAATGAAAATAATAAAAAAAAATAATGAATAATAATAAATAAATAACAAATTATAACAAATAAATAAAAAAATTAAAAAATTAATATAACAGGTAAATAAATATAAGCTAATACATGACTAAAATTACTATAAAAATAATAATAATAAATATAGAATTTATAACAAAATAATAAAAATAGTAATAAAATAATAATGAAAATAATAAAAAAATAATGAATAATAATAAATAAATAACAAATTATAACAAATAAATAAAAAAATTGAAAAATTAATATAACAGGTAAATAAATATAAGCTAATACATGACTAAAATTACTATAAAAATAATAATAATAAATATAGAATTTATAACAAAATAATAAAAATAGTAATAAAATAATAATGAAAATAATAAAAAAATAATGAATAATAATAAATAAATAACAAATTATAACAAATAAATAAAAAAAATTAAAAAATTAATATAACAGGTAAATAAATATAAGCTAATACATGACTAAAATTACTATAAAAATAATAATAATAAATATAGAATTTATAACAAAATAATAAAAATAGTAATAAAATAATAATGAAAATAATAAAAAAATAATGAATAATAATAAATAAATAACAAATTATAACAAATAAATAAAAAAATTGAAAAATTAATATAACAGGTAAATAAATATAAGCTAATACATGACTAAAATTACTATAAAAATAATAATAATAAATATAGAATTTATAACAAAATAATAAAAATAGTAATAAAATAATAATGAAAATAATAAAAAAATAATGAATAATAATAAATAAATAACAAATTATAACAAATAAATAAAAAAAATTGAAAAATTAATATAACAGGTAAATAAATATAAGCTAATACATGACTAAAATTACTATAAAAATAATAATAATAAATATAGAATTTATAACAAAATAATAAAAATAGTAATAAAATAATAATGAAAATAATAAAAAAATAATGAATAATAATAAATAAATAACAAATTATAACAAATAAATAAAAAAAATTAAAAAATTAATATAACAGGTAAATAAATATAAGCTAATACATGACTAAAATTACTATAAAAATAATAATAATAAATATAGAATTTATAACAAAATAATAAAAATAGTAATAAAATAATAATGAAAATAATAAAAAAATAATGAATAATAATAAATAAATAACAAATTATAACAAATAAATAAAAAAATTGAAAAATTAATATAACAGGTAAATAAATATAAGCTAATACATGACTAAAATTACTATAAAAATAATAATAATAAATATAGAATTTATAACAAAATAATAAAAATAGTAATAAAATAATAATGAAAATAATAAAAAAATAATGAATAATAATAAATAAATAACAAATTATAACAAATAAATAAAAAAATTGAAAAATTAATATAACAGGTAAATAAATATAAGCTAATACATGACTAAAATTACTATAAAAATAATAATAATAAATATAGAATTTATAACAAAATAATAAAAATAGTAATAAAATAATAATGAAAATAATAAAAAAATAATGAATAATAATAAATAAATAACAAATTATAACAAATAAATAAAAAAATTAAAAAATTAATATAACAGGTAAATAAATATAAGCTAATACATGGCTAAAACTACGAACAGTAATAATCGAGTGCAATGAAAATAAGGCAATAAATAGATCACAATTTTAATATAAAATGAAGAAAATAACATAAGTAAGAGATCATATAATTAAAGTAAATTATCAAAACAGTAAGTCTTATAAAATATTTACGATTGCTATAGTTTCATACATTAGACTTTGTAATACTAGCAGGATTCTAAGGTAAATTCTTTAATATGAAATTTTAAAAAAGTCTAACGTTACGTCTAAGATGTCAACTTGTTCTATATTACAATTAATAACTACGCTAAGACCAAAAGATTTAAGAACATTATGGATTAATTTTCTAAGTATATCAGCCTTACCCCTAGTAGATTTCATCATCTCTATAAAGCCCTATATTATTTAAATCAATGTATTCATATACAGCGAGGTTGTACAAAAGAAACGATCCAACTAAATCTGAAGACTCTGTAGAATTCAGAGCTCCCATGGATGAATCAAAATTATCAGTCGAATTTTTAATCCACTGTTCATTATCGGGAATAAGTACTGACTTTCTGCAGTTAAAATTATCTGAATTCCCTGAATTTTGAAATGTTTGAAGAAAATTCAGTGAATTCCAGTGCCAGATGGAATAGGTACAGTTGTTTTTGACATCAATTTTCTTGAACCAGTTGATCACTTCCAAAGTACCACTCCACTGTATAATATAAGTGGATTTTTTATTTGAAGGCTTACTAGTTCTAATATTACTTTTTTTTCAATAAAAATTTATTATCATCATTATTAACTACCTGATGAGACATTGTTCTCTCAATGTCGAAACAAAATGAAAAATGTTGTAGTAGTTTGTAGTTTGCTCATGTTCTAAAGTAATAATTAATAATAAATATTAATTGCTCTATTTTTATACTGAGCACTGTTTTAAATTAATGTTTTGAACGTTGCAATTATTTTCTACGTTCTTATTCATATATATATATGTGTGTGTGTGTGTGTGTGTGTATGTGTGTGTGTGTGTGTGTGTGCAAAAACATAAAAATATATATGTATATGGGTCAATAGAATACATAAAGTAAGATGAAAAAGGTAATTTCAAAAGAGGTTTATTTAAAAGACAATAACATTTTCTCATCTCATAAAAAACTTATTTGCAAATCTTTCATTTCATTCATAGATATGAATATTCTCAGACAAGAAAAATGAGACACAAATTGAATACATACACACATATATATATACATGTATATGTATCTAAAAATGTTTGTGAAAAGTTTAAATATGAAAGCCTGTAATAACTTGAGTATGTGCTGATAATATAACAAGAGAAGAGGAAGGTAAAAGACTGCCATAAAAGTACTCATGCATATAAAAAGAAAAAGAAGTCAATAACAAAAGCAACAAAACACTCACAAAATAGACGTTGAAACAATAGTCAATTATGAGAAAAAGAAAAAAATGGATATAAAGTTTCTTGTAATTTTCTCACGTTCAAATCTCACTTCAGCCACCTGCAAGAATTTCCCAGGTTCCGGAATATGCAAGTGAAAATTGTTGAGGTTAGATTCTCAAAGAAGTAAATGTCATAATCTCAACCAGTGGTTTTCAGACAAGATCTTATAGATAAAAAAAGATAATGCGTGTTTGGTTATGAAGCAATGCCTGTCATGTCAACGGTCCGGGAGTTCGATCCACAACAGTTACCACATTTCTCACCTCACACTATATAAGATGAAGTTTAGTAAATACTGTATTGTTCTTGTTAAAAATAGAGGTAAAAGTTTGTTACTAGTAAATTCAGTGAAAGTAAGAAAAGGAAAATTATGGTAATATATATATATATATATATATATATATATATATATATATATATATATATATATCGTTCGGAATTCAGCTGATTTGCGTAATTGGTTTCTTCAGGCGTTTTATATAAACTGAAGTTTCAGAGCATATAACAGGAAGTTTAAAATAAGGAAGGAACGGGTCAAGAATTGGTTAAAGGTTATATATATATATATATATATATATATATATATATATATATATATATATATAATGAACTCTCTGATTCTCTTGGACATACAAAGGTTAAGAATAGAATAGCCAAATTATATGTACATATACGTGGTAGAATGTTTCCAAACAACTCTCCTCAGGTTCTGAATTCACAATTGTCTTTCTCCGGGAAACCCATAGATAGGTGGAAGGAAAAAATGGTTTCATGCCTTAAACAAGGCCGTTTGCGCGTAAGTGAATGCAACAAACTTGCCAGGAATTCAAACCTTGCTTTCCTATTTCACACACACACACACACACACACACACACACACACACACACACACATATATGAAATAGAGAGTGTGAGAGAAAGAGAGAGAGAGAATTGCAACATTGTCTTTACGCTGAAAATTTTCAAATGTAGACATCAAAAAGCCTTTGTATGTAGTTTCTGCATCTTCTTTGTAACGGAATGACTTTTGGCATAAAAAAAGACAAGACACTTGAAAAAGTGGTAGTCAGTGTGCTAGAGATCAGCGAAATAGGTTGGATTTGTCGAAGACTGGTATTTTAAGTGGGTGTGCTTCAGTGGCGGACCATTGTTATGAAGCAGAAGTCGTGGATTACAATGTGCCGAACGCATTTTGCTTAACTAAATATACATGCCATCCAGTTGTAGCTCCAAAATTCAGCAATGACGCTCTGGTTAAATTCCTGGAAGTTGTAATGAAGAACACCAATGGCGGACCACCAAACAGTCGGCATAATCATGTGCAAAACGTGTAATCATATTTCACTTTTTATCATGTTTTTTTTTAAATGTAATAGAATTATATAAGTATAATTCTGAGATTGATAAACACTTTAATCATTAAGAATTAGTAATATGTTTTTGTAACAAAAAAAATACCTACTGGTCGCACTGGCATTGGTGGCGACCACCGATCCACCCAATTTGTTCCCTGGGACCGGACACCTCCTGGTAAAATTTATTCAATTGCATGTCTGTCCTCGGACAGGGATACAACAGAGCCTCATTGAGAGATGATGATCACTACCTTCATTGAAATTACAATGTCTCATCAGGTGGTGTGGAAAGGAATGAAAAGCCTCTTTTCTTATATTTGGAGGGTTGTGCGTGGGATGTTGGCGGGGGTTAGCGACAAATGTTTTTGATGTTGTAAATTCTTCTTCGTTCCTTATTCACATCGATTATATATATATATAATTGTCAGATATCTCGTTTTTTGAACTCTCCCGTCTATTCGGAAAGCTAACCGAACCCTGTTGCAGATACATGCTCTAGCACATTTTGTTTGTTCAGAATTCATAGAGACCCCTTATGGTTTATGCTGCAACTAGGATGAGGGGACCTAACGGACAGTTTTCTGGCAGAGAGCTTAATCTACGATAATCAGCCTTGAACGTTGTTGTTACACCAGGTCACGATGACATGTAACTTTGTGCTGACACGTCAGTCAACGTCCTCTGAACAGTTCCGTCTACAGGATTTCACTCACAAGACTTTGGTTAACTCGTAGTAATGTTCTCAGGCATTTTACAAATGTGCCTTACGCTAGGATCATCAAACCAATAACATCAAGAAGTCATCTTGCAGGTACTTGAAATTGAAATCGAGTTTCATGGTTGGAATTGAACGAAATTGACGAAATTGAAATCGAGTTTCATGGTTGGAATGCAAAACGTTCTAGCTACTCCACCATATAATAAATAGTCGCATTTGAGTAGATATTCTGTTTTATTTTTAATTAAACAGTATATATATATATATATATATATATATATATATATATATATATATATATATATATATATCATTATTTATCTGTAAAAATAGCCATTTTCAACATCTCACTTAAGGCATGCATTCTTCGACCCCTTCTAAACAGAGAATGAAGAAAGTTCTAAGCACAGAGGTTAGTTCAGGTAAAGGAAGGTGTTGGGATGTATTTGTTTTTCTTTGGCTTGAGCAGGGGGACGGAGTCAGTAGAAATTCTTCCTTAGTAGTGGTAGGTAATTAAAGATATATCTGCTCTGTAAATTGAATTTGGTTTGCATTGAGCTCTCCATTGGATCGGTTTTAATATTTTAATGATATTACTAGGATCCTCCTGGATTATTTACCAACCTTATTCTGGATTTTACCAATCCTTCCCTGAATTTTACAGCCTATATATATATATATATATATATATATATATATATATATATATATATATATGTCTACACGCCTGACTAATAATCGAGAAAACTTGTAAGAAAATATGCTTTCTCCGGTAGGATTCGAGCATGTGTACCCTTGGCCTAAGGGAAACTGTCAAATGATGCGACAAGTCTTAGCTTCTATCCCACGAAGGAATTAAGCCGTATAAATACCGATATTTTGAAATATTCATATCTGCTCTGTTTAATGTATACAAATATAAAGAAAGACAATTTATCTTACAAACTGGATTAACTCCGACATGTTTTTGATTTATGTTTTAAATATTATTTCTAATGAAAACTTCTAATTGGGTAGATACTCTGATTTTTATAATTAAACTGTATAGCTCAGTGGTAGAATCACCGACTGATGTCAATTCGGTCGGGTTTGCTAAAAGCAATCGGATGTCTAACCGTACTAATGAGCTGTGATACAGCAAAACAGATCTGACTGCAGATGACTATATTCATCCGCAGACAGATCTGTTTCGCTGTATCACAGCTTTTTACCCAGGATTGAAACCCGGCTGAATTGGCGTCAGTCGGCGATTCTACCTCTGAGCTATGGGCGCTCGGTAGACGAAGGCAGACTTTTTAGCGTGTATATTATCATTATACACGCCCAATAGCTGAACTGCTGAATGAACGATGCGTATATGCTAGAGTGACATATATATATATATATATATATATATATTGGGCGTGTATATATACCTCGGCATGAATGATCGAGAAATATTGTTAGGAAAATATATGTTCTGGACGAAAGTATACCGAAATCTAAAAATTTTGTATGTATTTTTATTTCTTCATTTGCATATATTTGAACACATTTTATGCTTTCAACTACATTTGTATATAGTTATATAATTTCAAAGGAAACATACATATTTTTAGGTATATAACCTTTTAATTATTAAATGTATTGTTGACGTATTTTTAAAATGTATTGTTGGTAATTTTACTAAAAAAACTGTATTTTTATACGTTTAATGCTTTATTGATTGTTATTTTTCTATGAACATTTATTGGTGGTCATTAAACTATAAAATATCGTGTTGGTATTTCTGATACAAAATGTATTGTTGGTCACTTTGCTATAAAATATTATGTTGTAATTTTACTATAAATGTATTGTTGTTAGTTTCACTGCAAAAATGTAATGACGGTATTTCTACTTTAAAATTGTATTTTTATGCTTTTTTAGCATTTTTATTTTTGTTTTTTGTTTTCTTTGATTGTTTGAACATTCAGTATTTGCCCAAGTGCTACCACCGCGGGTCAGGGTGGACCTGGAACAATATCGATAAAGCAGTGGTTCTACGATCCTCAAAAACCTTAAATCCTTGTCTTTAGTTCATCTTTGGTGTTACAAAGAGTTTTGTTGGTCTTTCCGTCAACGACGCCCCACACATAATAATCCAGGGGGTTGCAGTCTAGGGAGATAGGTGTCCGGATGTAACAGGTGATATGGTCGCAGAAATTGTCTGACAGCCATGACTGGGTTCTGATGATTCTGTGGCATGGTCTGTCAGTTAAGTGCCATACGATCATGTCTCGAAAGAGACATGACTGACTGGGCAGAAGAGTATCCCGCAGTAGGTTGCCATTGCTTTCTGCGGTAGACTGGTTGCCAACCAAAGCTATAGAACCCAATCTGTCCTATTATTTAACCTATAACTGGAGGGAAGAGCCGGATTAATACCTTTCTCAATGGTATTTGCGAGTAAGTGAATGCAATGAATTCAACTGGAATTCGAACTCGGCTTCCCAATTTCTCGATCCGAGCTGATATCCACTGCACCAAAACGCACATCCACTCCTGAAGCAGTAAATATCTCAAAAAATTCCGGAGTTCACAGTCCTTCCCGCTCTTACTCAGCTGGATTGGCTTGCTTTGCTTGCCGGTCCCTGGCACATTGAAAAAAAAATAAATAAATAAATAAATAAATAAACAAGCTACCAGTCTGCCACATCAGATAGTTTGTGGCCTGAGTTCTTTTACGAAACAGTTGTTTTTATAGCAGACTCTTTCTTGACCCAGAGCAAAACTATCTTCTCAAGGCACTTGATGTAGGCTCCGTGTTGAGTCTGAGGCCCTGTGGGATGATAGATGGAGGCAATAATGTCACCTTCACTAGAGATGACAACAAATATCTTAGTAATCTCTATTAGACTTCCCCATTCTTTCTTAATCCTCTGCACTCTCTTCAGATTGGCTCTCAAACACAAAGTTGATTGCTTCATGGTGATTCTTTTCTCACAGACGGTTCTTAACTGACCCTAATATAATGATCGACAAAATCAATATCATCCAAAGCGCATGCGCGAAATTTAAAATATCAAATGACAAGAACTTACCCATCTCACACTGTGCGTGTATATATATATATATATGTGTGTGTGTGTGTGTGTGTGTGTGTGTGCGTGCGTGTGTGTGCGTGTAAATAAAGACATCAGAAACTCATCTTAGCCGACGCTTTATGACAACAAAGGACGAAACGCGTCGACTAAGTTTTCCTTTTGTCTTTATTCGTATTGTTCTTTTACAGATACCCTACTCTGAAATATATATATATATATATATATATATATATATATATATATATATATACAGTACTGTGCAAAGGTTTGAGGACAAGAACTATTTTATCTTTTATGAGACATACTGACAGAAAATAAACAATTTAATTAAAGTAATTTTATTTGATTTACTCAACAAATGCTTAAAGCAATAAAAAATACATGTTTCAAAATAAATTTAATATTTAGTCTAATAGCCTTTTGCTTTGATCACAACCTTCATCCTGTCAGGCATTGACATTACAAGCTTCTTCAATGTATCTAATGGTATCTCCTCGTATTTGTTCCCAAAGTGTGTCTTGCGAAGTAACAATAGATTTATCAATTTCTTTATCCAAAATATCCCATAGATGTTCAATAGAGTAGTTTCAAAATAACTTATTTAATAAAAAAATAGGAAAAATTATATATGAGTTCTTTTTAATACAATTCTTTTACACCTAGTTTTAAAAAATCAATATTTATAAGCAATTTACTTGGCTTTCCAACCTGTATTTGAATTTCAGTGAGGTTTTTATGAAAATCACCCCTGTTCTAATACTGTTGCACACTACCGGTTGTGTGCAATTTTTAGGACAGGAATGATTTTAAACTTTATTTTGATGTCTCATAAAAGATAAAATAGTTCTTGTCCTAATACCTTTGCATAGTACTGTATATATATATATATATATATATATATATATATATGAGCACGCTGAAAGTAATGAATATTTTTGAGAAGATGAATGAAAATTATGTCTGTCTGAATTAATAATATTAAATAAACCATTAAATTGTGTGTAAAGAATCAAATTTTGTCAAGTATTTTCCCTGAACTCATTGTGATTGTCATTCTTTCTTTTCACTGTGTGATTTTCTCCATGTGATTTTCGTCGTCATAAAAAGTATATGTATAGACGCACGTTTTTGTTTTATTGTTCTGTAGTTATGAAAATATTTCACTTCTCACGAATGGTCGGAACAAACTCGATTTTTTTTTATCTTTAGTGAAACCCTTTCCGGAAATCCTTGACTGAGAAAACAAGAACAAAACAATAAAAATGCCGTTTCTGTCTGAAACGAAAATAATGTCTTTGACTAATGAATATCGATAAAAATAATTTAATTTTTTTAAAGATTGTATATTTTCTTTTTATTATTTAAATATTTTTATTTCTTTCTTTAATGGCCATCTTTATGAGAAATAAATAAATAAATAAATAAATAATAATAATAATAATAATAATAATAATAATAATAATGATGTGTTGGTTTTAATTCATTCATGCATATCCTGCAGTCATGAATCGCGTGGAATTGCTTGTGGTTCCCTCGCCTTTGTCACTAGCACACACTAACAAACTGTCGTGGGAACAAAATGGTATTAAAATAATTATAACCTGGAATATAACACATATTTCAATTTGGTGATATTCATTAACAATTCATGAAGAAACAGATTTTTTTCCTATTAATGCAGAAAAATAGAATTTATCACGGATTGAACGTTATTTGTAACGTTATTCCATAATCCGTGCAGAGTGGTTGGCTCACTATCGGATGTGCAGGTTTTCCGAATTAGAGAAGGTTAAATAAAAATGTTCAAATAACTTATCCTTTTTACTGGAATACAGACACAGACACAACCATCTAAATAAAACTGTGAAGGTCATTTCTTGGACTTAGTACTTCCCCAGATTCATCGAGAAGAACTAGCCATTACCCTATCGCACTGGCCCAATGCTTGTTGGAAAGGAAACAATCAGGTGATCATGACTTGAAATGAGGTATAACTGCCAAAGGCGTTTTGCACGCAACTAAATTCAACGAACCCGCTACTCCGGTTTCTCATTCCGTGGCCTTATCCAACACACCAATCGCATATCACTTTCAACATTGCGGGCACCTATCTCAATACTGACCAGAATCGACACTGATTAACTTCGGTGATCAGAAGTGAACCGGTGTTTGAACGCGAACTGACCGTAAATTTATCCTATTCCATTCAGCAGGAACTAAATACTTTAATTTTTATTTAATTCTTAAAACGATCAGAAAAGTTCACTTATAATATTAGTCCTGATTATCAATTATAATATCCCAACCCCGTAAAAATGATGTGCACTAGTTTTAATATGAAAATTCTTAATCCTGGTGTCTATATCTTAAATTCCAACCACAAATACCCAGTGTCAAAACACTCTGCCGACAAGCATGATTTATGTAAATTACAAAAATAAAAGATAGAAAACCAAATTAAACACACGTTGAAATATTTCTTCGCAGCCTATGAAGATCGTTTGTAGAACGCAGACCTTCCCCAGATTCATGGTTTGAAAAGGGTTATTACTGTACCGCGCAGGCTCAGTATACGTTGGAAAAGGCAGATTTGACACGCAGAGTCGATTAGGTTTCTATTCGATTCATAATCGCCCATGGATATTTTTCGCGTAAGTAAATATAAAATCCCGCCTGGAATTTGGCACACATTTCATCTATTATACCATTCGTACATCAAAGAATCCTGGTATTCCTAGGCGGTTACCTATCTAGGTACTGACCCGGATTGAAGCTGCCAAACTTCGTTGATCTAACGAGAACCGGTGTTTCAACGTGATGTGATTGTAGGCCTGGCACAGGCATGAATATATTTCAAATCAATAAACGTGGTTATTTTTGCATGAACGTTGACTCTCACTGTGGTTGATTTGAATAGGCGGTGACTACTTTATAATATCGACCGAGGAGCGTGATGTAAGGTTGGTAAATGCGGAGAAATTACCAGGAGTTGACTCAATCTTCGGGAATTTAAACTGGGTCACCGAAAATTTTCGGGAGACGTTGATGCCTTCTTCTAGCAAGAAGTCGTGAGTCTTAGTGAAGGAGTTTTCGAAAGGTGCTTGTCTTGTACAACAAGTGATCACAACAGATTAGGTCCTCTCTATCTCTCTATCTCTGAAATTAAATAAGGTTTGCTTTTAAAAAATGTAGCATAACCCACATAGGTACAAGGTGAGTTTTTGAGTATGAGTTTTGTTTAACGGCATATCAACATCTCAATGCCAAAATGTGGTATTTAAATGTATTTTTAAAAAAAATATTCGGTTATAGTGAGAAAGTTAATTTAGATTTTGATGAAAAAAATTTGTTTTTGTTTTAATTTTAGAAAATTGAATATGTTTTCTAGTTTTGTATGCAAAAAAGTATTGATGGTAATAATATTTTTCTCTTCAAAAATGTGTTATGGCAATAAATCTTTTCCTTCAAAAATTTGATATGGTAATAATTTTATTCTTCAAAAACGTATTATTGGTAAGATTTTTCCTTTAGCTTTTTCTATAAAAGTCTGTCTTTATGTATGAACTACCAGAATAGCCCGGCGTTACTCGGGTGTAATGAAAGCTTTAAAATTAATCATCGTCCTGGAGCTCAGATTCTTTGGACGTTGGCACGCAAGACTAAAAAGCAATAGTTGTTTCCAGTTAAAGCGAAACCGTAGACTGAAAGAAAAATGAATGATGTAAGTCAAATTTTGATTTCCTGCTATCGATATCAAATAAGATTTTTTCGTCGTAAACTGAATTTTGAAGGCTAAATAAGTCCTCTGAGTAGATGATATCATGGCTGAGACTAAGAACTACAACTATACCTACTCAGAGTCAAATTCAAAGAAAATACTAAAATAAAAGGTCTGAAAAAAATACAGACATACAGGCAGATAAACAGACACACACACAAACATCTTGCCTTTTATTTATATATATATATATATATATATATATATATATATATTATCGATTTTCTGCACTATTGTAAGAACTGCAACCTTAAAACTTCTGAATGTCGTTTCTTATGGCTTCTTCTATGAGTGTATCAAATTTGATTAAAATCGGACCACTCCTTCTATAACCCGATTTTTTCGATTATCGATTTTCGATATTTATCGGGGGTACCTCGACACCAATACTAGCTAAGAACTTTCGCAGACGCTTATAGTACAACTGTGTAAATTTTTTAAAAAATCGGTTCACCCGTTTCGGAGTCTATAGGTAACGGACACACACATACAGACACACACACAGACAAAGTTATATTTATAAATAAGTTTAGATATTTCTGTAAAAGTATTTGTATGTATATATTTTTTAAAAGTCTTTTTGATACTTTCATAGTGTTTTGACTCCAGTTTGGGGGTTAACTATTTGCCCATTAGCTGGAACCCTAACAGGTGCTACCACTCCGGGTCAGGATGGACCTGAGAACAACAGCAATTAACAGGCGGTTCCATGCTCCTCACAACCTCCCTAATCAGAGGCCTTGCTTCCGGGTACATATACCATCATACCCAGGACTGATATAAGGTTAGTGTTTAAAAAAAGGCGATTTACCAGCCGCCTGTAATCGAAATGAACTAACCAGCTTAACAGACCTACATAGTTAAACGAGTGGCCAGTAATTCTAAAAGTTTTACTTTTTACATGAATAAAATTATTCTCTTTGATTTGGAATGGGACCGTCGTTAAAATAATTGCTGTTCTTTAGTACATATATACTGGAAATTTAATTAGTCTCTTCTAATATGATGTTTATTGATAATTCTTTGAAATTCAAGATATTTTTCACATAAAAAAAATTCCTATGGACATTTGGATTATTTTCTATTGCATGTTTTTTGCGAAGACATTTCACAAATACAGCCCGTCGAAACTTTCGTGGGGATGTCATACATGTCGCTTAAGCTCGTTATCTAAACCCCCATTCGTATACAAGTCATATCAATGGTAAAAAAATGGCTTTGAGTGCCTGAACCTGTAATTTTAGCGAGGACTGTCCTTCTTTGAAACTTGTGTACAGGCTCCCTGTACCGTTCTAGTAAGTCCCTGACACCACACGCTATGCTCTACCGTTACAAGAACCAGATCAGTCCGAAAATGGAATACTGTTATCATATTTAGGATGGGGCTGCCAAGGCCGCAGTCTCCAGTTTCGATAGTGTCCAAAGACGTCTCCGTTGGGGTTGATAAATTATTTTCCACCCTCCAACCTCTCACCTAGAAGCGGGATGTGGCAAGCCTCTCGCTGTACTATTGCTACTTTCACGGAAAGTGCTCAAACGAACTACATTCCTTGATTTCGCCCGACCTAATCTTCATGACGAGGATCCTCTATGTCACATGTAGCCAACCGCCCACCTTCCCTCTGTATTCAAACCTGTTCAAGTCTAGGTTTAACTGTTACCTTAGCATTCTCTCTGTATAAACGGCCTCCTCATGTAACCGTCTACATTAAGTGGCCCCGGATTTTGGACTAAGTCACTTTTACTGTAAACACACACATACATGCGTGTATGTACTTGATTTTTTAGGACGTCACATATCAGTTTAATGGCCAATTTCGTTTTAAAAAACTTCGTAAATTGTCAGGAAAGTGTTTTTTTCACTTCTTTTCTGTTCAAGGCTGCTATTTCAACATTATCTCTTAATAAAGAATTTTGTTTGTAAAAGGCACTTGACGATTGCATAACGCATAAAGCTCCAAGTAGGATAATATATATATATATATATATATAGCTCTGTTCATACTACATTGAGCACTGTTTTATTAACACCTGAAAAATAATATTATAGATGTGTGTACCCTCATAAGAATATGTATTAATTGATGTAACCACACACACACACACACACACACACACACACACACACACACACATATACATACATATATATATATATATATATATATATATATATATATACTAAATGTTACGAAATAGGTTAACTCCGACATATTTTTAGTTAATTTGTTTAAACAATTATTTTTAATATATACTTTTATTTGATTAGATACTTTTTAAATAATTATATTTCTGCTTAAATACGAGAATCCATCAAAAATAAATAATATTCAAAAAATTAATTAATATATATATATGTGTGTGTGTGTGTGTGTGTGTGTGTTATGGAAATTAGACATTTTTAAATGGCGAATTTTCTTCCGTAATACTTGTCGTTGTAGATGTAGGATGATTTCTAAAATCAGCATAATTACAGTTTTCGGATTTTGACTCACGTGAATCATCATCAATGGTGGGGGTGGGTGGGGATAGTGATTGAATTTGTGATCGTTAAAAGCGATAAGTACTTAAAAAAAAAATTCGCCCTAATCAAAAAAAAATCTGATAAAATACAAGAGGTTACTGAGTGCGAGAGAACATATGAAAAAAATATACTATTAAGAGACGAAAATAAAAGAACAAAGAATAAGATTACAGAAAATAACAATTGACATTGAATTTAAATTTTGAAGGTCAAAGCTGACTGGGAAGCATGAAGTCGGAAGAGATTTACACAAGCGAGAAGTGCGATAGAAGAAACTGCTGCCATAGAACTATGGGTCACATCTAGCCATTTTAGCTGTAAAAAAAAGAAAAAAATGAGTCCTAGTCCTTTTTACCTCCTTTAGACCGGTCGCCACCCCAGGGCTATAGAACCCAGTCACTCCGGCTGTTCATCTATTGTGGAGGTTTTAAAGCCTGATTTTTTCCTCCTTGCAGATCGTCATTCAAGGCAATAGAACCCAGTCCATACACGGAATAATATATATTTTTAGAGCATCGACCGTCAAAGCAGAGCAATCATTAGTTCAGTTTTGTAGGCTGTTGCAGATCTGTGCAGTGTCTTCATTCTCTTCTTATACCGTTACTAAGTTCCATTCAGATTACTTCCGAACAAACTCCCGAGAGGATGCTTCTCTACGCCTAAAATATTGAAGACTAGCATCATCCTTTTACTCTCATATTTATCCCCATACTTGATCCTCTTATGTCCATACAACAACCTCATTTATTAAACCTCTACATTGAGTAGCTTTTAAGGCTTGTATTTGTTGAATACTGGATGTGTGAATACAGGATTTGCTGAATGTGCTTTCTGGTGCAGTGGATATCGACTCGGAACGACAAATCGGGGAGCCGAGTTCGAATTCCAGTTGAATTCTTTGCATTCACTTACGCAAAAATACCCTTGGAAAAGGTATTAATCCGGCTCTTCCCTCCAGTTATAGGTTAAATAACAGGACAGATTGGGTTCTATAGCTTTGGTTGGCAACCAGTCTACCGCAGAAAGCAATGACAACCTACTGCGGGATAATCTTCTGCCCAGTCAGCCATGTCTCTTTCGAGACATGGTCGACCAAAGCGTGTACCACGTATGGCACTTAAGTGACTGACTGATTTGTTGAACATTTAGTTTTAAAAGAAGTTGCATGAGACAGCTATACAGAAGAGGAAGTCAAGTAAGAATATGTAGAGGCGAATGTAATAGAGTGTAATGCAAAGAGAAAGAGAAAAAATGCTGAGTCAGAATGACAAGCTACTGATTTTCAACCGGAAGTTAATTTTCAATGACGGAAGTGTGATGTGTTAAGTCTGGAGTGTTACTTTCAAGCGCGTACTCATCGTTAGTTCTCCTTACGGCTTAGGGTTGCGTCTATGCATCAAGTTCCCTACTGTTTCTTTGTCCTGCGTTTCGTATTTGCTGTCTGTCAGTCTCATATAGTGTTTGTGCTTTTCTGTTAACGCCTGTTTTGTGACGCAATTTTTTGTTCTCATTTGCTTGTTGGTTAAAAGGGTGGAAGATAGAAGGTGTCAAAAAGGCGATCAATGGCAGACCGAGAAAGAAAGTGGCAAAAGGGGAGAAGAGTTGACAAGAGAAAAGGGGTAAACACCGACAAATAAGGGAAAACGGATGATGACAAAAAGAAAGCAGCGATTGATGACAAAGGACAAGGAGAAGAATGAATAGAAAAAAAAACAAGGAGAAAAGATTTAAAGGAGAAAAAAAGAGAAGCAAGAAGATTAAACGAGGAAGAAAGAAAGAGAAAAAAAAGAAAGGATGATAGAAAAATAAATGAAGGGATACGAATACAAAGAAATAAAATTAAGAAAAAAATTACCTAACAAATGAATTTTAGGAAGTATATATAAATCAAAGAAAAAATCTGGCATATATAGAATTCTTGTTATTTTACCGCCGCGAGAGATCGCTTGCTAATATTGACATGATGAAGGAGAACAAGTGGGGAAGAGGAGGATAAAAAAGAAGAAGAAGAAGGAAAAAGTGAAGAAGAAGAAAGGGGAGGAGGATAAGAAAAAGGAAGAAGAAAAGAAGATGGAGAAGAAGCTGAGGAGGAGGAAGAAGAAGGCGTAGTAGTAGAAGAAGAAAAGTGAAGAGAAATGGGGAGGAGGATAAAAAAGAGGAGAAAGAAAAGAAGGTGAAGAAGAAGGAAAAGAAAACGAACAAGAGTAGGGAGAGAAGGAAATATAATAGATTAAGAAGAGGAGGAGAAGAAGCAAAAGAAGAAAATGAAGAAGAAAAAGGAGTTGTAGTAAACGAAGAAGAAGAAGAAAAAGCAGAAGAAAGTGATGAAGAAGAAGAAAGAGGAGGAGAAGATTAAAAAAGGGGAGGTTAAGAAAGAGGAGGAAGAAAAGAAGAAGAAAAGAAAGAGGATAAGAAAGAAGTGGAGGGAAAAAAAAAGGAGGAGGAAGAAAAGAAGAAAAGGGATGGAGGAGAATAAGAAAGAAGATGAAGAAGGAGAAGAAGAAGGAGAGGAGAATAATAATAAGAATAAATTAACCAGCGGAACAGGAATGGAAAAGAAAGAGGAAAAATAAGTGTGGTAGACAATAATAATGATTATAATGGCGCCAAAAGAGGAGTACAATATTGAATCTGACAATGACTATATTCAATAAAATGCCAAATGATTGTATAAATGACAGGACGAGAAGGATGAAAGAAAATGACAACGAAAAAGGAGTAAAAGGTGAGGACGAAAAGACAAAATGATATTGTTAAAAGTAAATAACAACGACGATGCGACCAAGAAAAACCGAAGGGTATGAAACGACGACCTGAGTGATCTTAAAAGCACAGTTGGAATCGAACCTGGGGCTTCTTGTTTTTCCCATCGCCCTTTCAAGTCTTCCGTTGTAAAACCCGGGTATCATTAAGATGGCCAATCTCATTTGAGTTGATATCAAAAGCAGGAGGAGGTGTCCGGCCGTCAAGACTGGTCGAAATGGATCGATGCTGTTTTACTCTTTTATCTGCAGCTGTGGAATTGGCGCTGAGGTAAGAAGCAGTTTGTTCGCCATGACATTTGCTAGTGCGAATTCCATATGGACCTCGGGTCAATAGAGAAATGGATTGTTTCTTTACCGGCAAAACAAAGAGAGGTTGGGGGAGAAATGAGAGGAAAAAGCGTAAAACCAAAAGAAAAGAATAATGAATGAAAGAAAGAAAGAAAACGAAGAGAATAAACGTTGAAAGAATGCAAATAAAGGAAAAGAACATATCAGCAGAATGACCTTAAAAAGTCCTGAATGAACGGATTACGCGGTATGTATTTGTGTATCAGTCGAATCGCAGTCTCATCCAGAATTTATACCGGGACATCTTTGGTGGTGTCACCGATTATTACCACTGATTGTCAACCTTTCTTAAGTACAATACGTTATTTCCTCTTGGGTGACAATACATGCTATCAAGTCATCCAAAAATATTGGAAATCTGATGTGCAGGTGGTGTAATCAATAGGCTCGGAATGAGAAATCGGAGAGCCGTGTTCGAGTTTCAGTTGAACTCGTTGCATTCACTTACGTGCAAAAGTATGTATCCATCACTTCTAGCTCCAACTATTGGTTGAATAGCAGAACAGATTGGGTTCTTTAGTATTGATTGGCAACCGGTCAAACGCAGAAAGAAATGGCAACCTACTGCGAGAAAATCTTCTGGCTCGTCTGTTATGAATCGAAAGAAACATGATCGCGCAAGCGTATACAACGTATGGCACTTACACTCTTGTGAAAATTACTATCTGCTTTAGTTTCCTTTCATTCATCATACGATCAGTTTTAGACGCACTGGAATGCAGGGTGTAATCGATTCTATTTTTTCATCAGATTAGGCCATTCGCAGTGGTGTGAACTAATATGAATCTATTTTCAAAGTGTGTGATGAAATTAGTTTGGTCTTGAAACATATTTCGTCATCCATGATTGCATCAGGATTTTATCACGTCTATACACTATTGCCTCGACAGTCGATTAGTTGTCCTACGGCCATTGTCTGCAATAGACGTTACTTCAAAAAAGCGTACGAAAATTGTAAAGCTGGCAAGGCTTACAGAGAAATCGTGGATATTGTTAGTATCAGCCTTTCAACTGTGTCACTAAGTCGAAAAAACAAACTGGATCCATCAGTCCAAAACGTAAAGGAAAATGCATTTGGAAGAGAAAAACAACGGCAAGAGACGACGTATACGTGATCAAGGAAAGTGTGAAAGATCCTTGGAATACATTATTTGTTTAATTAATTTGTGCAAGAGTGTAACTGGCTGACTGATAATAGTTGAAAAACGATATATTAATCATTTATAATGATTAAAGTGTCTTCACTGTCAATCTTATATCAATCTCTTTCAGAATTTAGAAAAGTTATATACTCCTCGTTTTAAACAGGGTTAACGAAAAGATACGTTTATTTATGTTTTACTTTTTGCATGAGTTTCAGCTTGACAACAATGCTTCTTATTTTGCTGCTAACATTAACAGACGCTGTGGAGAAACATGCACTAGCGTTGGGAGAGTACGGCGTTGATTTCTGTATTTCCGCAATGAGGATACGAGTCTTGAAAATCAAGGTGATAGAGGATGTCAATATGTAATTGACAATCAATATCTGACAACACTAGCTTTAAAAAAATACATGTCAAACTGTCAGAAAAATATCCCAGATAACGGGTGTTAACATTTCAACAATATGGTATCATCTTATAAAAAATAGGAACGGAGCAAACTAAAAAAATGAACGTGGTTAAAGTCAAAGATTTAAAACTTTTGAAGTGTATTGACCGCTGTATCTTTAACATTAATTTCTTGATCTGTTTCTTGATTGAACATGAGATCTGATGAGAATGGGATCCTTTATGTATGTTGGTAATATTTCGAAGTTTTGTTCTCATCTTGTTTGATATACAGTACTGTGCAAAAGTGTTAAAACAAGAACTATTTTATCTTTTATGAGGCATCAAAATAAAGTTTAAAATCACCCCTGTCATAACACATTTGCACACTACCGGTAGTGTGCAAAAGTATTAGGACAGGGGTGATTTTTCTAAAAACCTTACTGAATTTCAAATACAGGTTGAAAAGCAAAGTGAGTTGTAATAAATATCGATTATTTAAAACTAGGTGCAAAAGAAATGTATTAAAAGAAGTTATACTTAATTTTCCTATTTTCTATTAAACAAGTTATTTTGAAACTACTCATTATTCTATTATCCTTGGATATGACTGACTTTTTTCGTATTCCCCCCTCTCGAATTGATACATTTAATGGTACTTCGCAAGACACACTTTGAAAACAAATATAAGCTGCTTGGCAGGAGAAAACATTATATACATTGAAGAAGCTTCTGATGTCAATGTCTGACAGAATAAAGGTTGTGATCAAAACAAAAGGCTATTATACTAAATTTTAAATTTATGTTTTCTTGTTCAAGCATTTGTTGAGTAAATCAAATAAAATTAAATTGTTTGTTTTCTGTCAATATGCCTTGTAAAATATAACATAGTTCTTGTCCTAATACTTTTGCACAGTTCTGTAGTTGTTATTATAGACATAGCGTTTCGACTTAGTACACTGTGGTTATCATCAGGTGACCATTGGTTGACTGATATGGATTATCTGTTGATTATTGCTATTTATCCTGTAAGATCCGTTATTGTTCTTTCTTGCTGGAATTGTTGCGTCACTACAAGAGCCAAGGATTGAACTCAAGAATACGAGATGATAGTAACACATGTATAACGCTGTGTCTATAATAACATATATATCAATAGTTCGAAATAATAACAAGCTACTGAAAATTACTCATCTCAGAAATAAATACTAGGATCCTTTATGATAATCATAAATGATTGAACCAATAGTCTGATCGTGAAGAATGATATAAACATTTTCCAAAATGGTAAATGCACCAGTAAAATATTATGGTGACTGTCTGGTGGTCCGCAATTGGTGTTAACCATTACACCGTTATGGAATCTTATCAGAGCATCATTGCCGAATTTTAATGCCAGCAAATCGATAAAATGCACATTTAGTTAATTAAAATGAAACCGGCACTAGTTTTTCAATGAAGTTAAATTCTGTTCCATGAGAATGTTCGATCACACATTGCCAGGATAAAACTGCAAAAAAAAAAAAAAAAAAAAGACACCGACTTAGGATAGGATTTATTGCCACATCCACCATATCTCTCTGATCTCTCGCCCAGTGACTACTACATTTTCAATCATCTTGACAATCTTTTATGTCGAAAGACATTACTTTGCAATGAAGATGCAGAAACAGCATTCAAAGATTACTTGACATCTAAACCTTCAAGGGGTGTCAGGAAGTGGGTAAGAGAAGGATGAGAATACTGATGAGAGTGGACGGAGAAAGGAGCATGAGAGAGAGGATGCAGATTAGTGAGATAGGAGATGACTATTGACTTTGCATTTAAATTCTTGGAGATCGTAGCTGTCGGGGAAGCAAGTAAATGGAAAGGGAATTCCACAGGCGAGAAGTGCGAGAAAAGAAGCTGATGGAGTAGAATTTGCGTTTACAATTTATTGGTTTCACAGTAAAAGTGTCGGACCTAGTTGCTAATCTTGTGGCTTGAGTAAATTTATATATAGTGGGCACCAGATTAAAGTAGGCATTTGATGGGACAGAAGAGGATGCAAAGCCGGTGCAAGTGTCTCGTCTTCCTCCCTCGAATCTATAATACGGGTCCCTCACTTTACTAGATCTCAATTTTCATTAGGTAGTATTTATATAAAATACAAAATTTATTGTCACCTATCTAATGACAACAATGGATCATATACTAATAAGGTGAACAATTCAACTAAAAAAAGTTCAAAGTAAATACAATGTACCTAAAACCAAAATAGAGACTTGAGATAATACATCATCCCATTTTAAATATAGCAACAATATTTTGTGGCAATTTTTAACATCAATTTGAGATTTCTTTTGGTAAAAATGTTAAAAAAATTTGACACATCCAACATTATGGATAAAAAATAGTGAACTTGTGAATTTTAAATTGTTTTTATTTCTTTTTAAGAATTATCATGAATCAAAAATTTCACGAATTTAGACGAAACTAAAAAACTCAAAATGATCTCAAAATCTGCGAAAATTCTTCATTCCTTTAATTGATGGATTGATCATACTTTCTTGATGGTTTACTAAAGTTACTTACAAGACAATAAATTATAATTTATAGCTATACATGGTTTTTTTTCTCCGAATATAAAACTTATATACGCTGAGTTTTCTAAAATAAAGATGGTATTAGAATCAAAGATATTTATTTATTTGGAGCTGAGATAAACTGTGAAGGATTGTTTCAAGAGATAAATCAAAAGCATCTTGAGACAGAAGTCTCTGATAGTAACAAAAAAAAAAAGAAGGGAAAAACCAGCCACTTTTCTTGGGAAAGAATTTGCTGTACATTGTCAGATAATGAAATTGAATCGACACAATCGATGGCTTCCTATTTCGATCGGCGCTCGTGGTAAGAAAAAAATAAGTATCTAAAAAATAAGTATTTACGAGGCCACATGAAAAATGGGGGAGTCCATTTTTGTAAGGCTTTTTTGGTAATGTGAAAGACCCCTGGGTAAGTACTGGTCTTTCGTCTTCGAGCACCTAATTAGACTGAAGCCACATTGTAATTCAAGCCACCTGAGAATAGAAGATATTTTCTGACTGTGAATGAAGTGATTATACGTTTTTAATTTACCTTGACGATTTTATACCTGCCTTTTTTCTGGTTTCATTCTTTGAGGCTAAGGAACTGTTATTTATTTACCATTTATTCAGTTCCATAGAAGACTTTTTGCAATACTTTTAAGAATGAATGAATTAATTTCATTCTAAATATGTTTTAGAATTCCTTCAAAGTTTTCAAATGTTGGCGAATCTCTATATATAAAAGGCAAGATGTTTGTGTGTGTATCGGTCTGTCTGTATGTCCTTTATACAAATCCACAATTTTTATGCGATTCTCACTAACGTTCAAATAAATATTCTTTAGGCTTCCGGTCAGGTCATGGAGTACTTATTTTTTCCGGTTTTCCCTCAATAAAGGGAATCGATATCCCGATATCCGATCAGGTCTGATCAAAATCAGGTTTTCAGCCCTTTTATTTCGGCTTTTTCTTCGTGTTTTGCTCTAAGTAGGTATAATTTTAGTTCTTAGTTTCAGCCATGATACCATTTACTCAGAGGACTTATTTAGCCTTCAAAATTCAGTTTGTGATCTTATTTTATATATTTGACATCGATAACGGAAATCAAAATTTGACTTACATCCATTCATTTTAGTAAGTTCTACGGCTTCGAGATCAACCTACGTTTTTCATGCCAACGTCCAAAGAGTCTGAGCACCAGGACCATGGTTTAGTTTTAAAACTTTCATTACACCAGAGCAACGCCGGGCTATACTGCTAGTATTTATTAAAATCAGGATTGCTTTTTTCTCTTTAGAGTTCATTTGAGTGGACATTCTTATAAATCAGAGAGAGATAAAAGTGTGTATATATAAGATTATTATGCAACTATAATTGTGTTTTTGCCAAGTAAAAAATTAAAATTAAATTTGCATGCTTAAAAAATTTTATAAAAATTAAATTTGCATGAAAATGAAACGAATTGTAAAAATATTACCACTTTCTATTAATGTGCGCTTGTGGTGCAATGAATATCAGCTAGGAATGAGAAATCGGTGAGTCGCGTTCGAATTCCAGTTGATTTCCTTGCATTCACTTACGCGCAAATACCCTCGGGAAAGGTATTAATCCGTCGCTTCTTCCTCCAGCCATGGGTTGAATAGCAGAACAGATGGATTCGATAGCCTTGGTTGGCAACTGTAGAAAGTAATAGCATCCTACTGCGGGAAAATCTCCTTTCCTGTCAGTCGTGTCTCTTTTGAGACGTGATCCCCCAAGCTTGTATCTCGTATCGCACTTTAATGACTGATTAATGTATATCCATTTGTTTTATAATTTATTATTGAGCTTGCCCTTAGTCTACCTCTTTATTCTATTGAACTCACTTTTCTTCCCCCCCCCCTCTCTCTCTACACTGCTTATATGCAAGACGTTAAAATTTCCCTTCCCTGATGCCATGCGCCGATGGCTTAGGGAGTAGAGACTCCGACTAACACTAAATCGGTCGAGTTTCGATCCCGACCAGAAGCAAGTGGATATGTCTAGCCATACTGATGAGCTGTGATACAGCGAAACGGGCTTGTATGTGGATGACTTATATATATATATATATATATATATTTCTTTATTTAAATCCAAACAGAAATTTGTTCTTAGTTAAAATCCAAAGAAAGATCCTATTAATATTAATCTGATCCAGCCAGAGGGCTCATCGTAAATAGAAGTATTTATTTTCAGAGTATCTATATTTGTAGCATATATTTTTAGAGTAAAACGTACAAAGTCACATATGTCGTAATATCATTTCTGCGAGATAATTATCGAAAGTTTTCCATAAAAATCGGTCGCTGACATAAGCGAATTTATTTCGTAGAAATGATTATACGACGCATGTAATTTTCAAAATTTTATTTGAATATATATATATATATATATATATATATATATATATATATATATATATATATATATAAGATGTTAAAAAACAAAAAAAAAAAGACTGCCTTCTTCCACCGAAAGCCCCGCGGCCCAAGGGTAGAGTCGCCAACTGACGCGAATTCGGTCGGGTTTCGAGCCTGGGTTATGTAGCAATCGGAGTAACCGTACTGATGAGCTGCGAAACAGATCTGTCTGCGGATGACAATATTTATGCTCTCACACCCTGATTGAACACTCTAGAAGAAAGGTAGACTTTGAAAAACAGTAGCCACCCTAGCGTGTACGCATCGCTCATTCAGTAAAAATGAATTTAAGTACACTAGCTATTAGACACGTAATATGATATGAGCAAAAAAAAGACTGCCTTCTTCCATCGAAAGCCCAGTGGCCCAGGGTAGAGTCGCCGACTGACGCCAATTCGGTCGGGTTTCGAGGCTGGGTTATGTAGCAATCGTAGTCTAACCGTACTGATGAGCTGTGATGACAATATATATATATATATATACTTGCAGGCATTAGAATCATTGTACATTAGATCTAGGAGTCCGTCTCTCTGTAAACAGAGAGATTGCCTACTTGGACTACACATTATTAGTATTTAGTGCTTTCCCCATATCATTTTTCCCCTTTCCCTTACTTTATCATCTTCATTTTTAAATACTTTAAAAAGGAAGAAATAAATTTCCCAGATGGCTCTGATGTTGCTTGGGGTAGAAACCGGTTGGTCGTTTTAACTGTCTCTTTTTAGTTTTTATTTTCCATCTTAGGCATTTCCTGTAGGCATTAAATTTACATTATTTCTTGGCCTTATATATATATGTATATAACGAAACTTGCTTATAAACAACCGACAATTTGAAATGAATTGTTTGAACATTATTTTTTATCGATACTCGTATTTAAGTAGATATTCTTTTTTTTTATTTAAACAGTATTATATATTTATATATACCGGCCTGATTATTTACGATAAATTGTTATTACGAAAATGTGTGCCATTCGGCAGGATTCGAACCTGCGACCCCTATTTACATAGGGGAAGCTACCATTTGATCTGGCAACATCTTAGACCACTCTACCACGAAAAGCCTCCAGTCTAAACGCGGTTTTAATCAAGCCTATATAACACAATTTTCAATTCATCGCAAACAACCATATCTGCTCTAAAATGTATCGTAATGTCAACAAATGTAAAAATGTTAAGTAAATTAACGAATATTAACGAAACTTGGTTATAAAAAAATAATGTTCAAACAATTTATTTCAAATACATATATATATATATATATATATATATATATTGCGGTCTATGGAGAAAATTGTCACTTTTATGTTTATATATATATATATATATATATATATATATATATAAATGTGTGTGTATGTGTGTGTGTATTTGTCAGATTTCTTGATATTTGATTGCTTAATAAATTCGACTTACACACACTTAAACTTTTTCAGGAGCCAATGAAAAGAACACTTATATTTACGAATTAACTTATAGAAAATCCCTTTTCATTAACTAATTGGCTTATATATTTTAGTCATATGCAGATGTAGTGTAGTACCAAATTAATACAGCATCTTATTTATTGACCGACCAGAAGACAGAAAAAAATTTTTAAATTGATCTTATTCTAGGTCGATAAAATGTTTAAATTCTCTGGATTTTGCCTTTTCTATTTACAGAGACACGAGCTGTCCTCCATTTTTTATACCTGCTTATCTTTTTTTCTTCTTCTCTCTCACCAACGAAAAAAATAAACATGAAATAAAGCCACGAATTATCTGCTTAGACATTCAAAAACCAAATGATACATGTCTCACTCTACACACTCTCCTTCACCTTGACTTTTTTGCTTCCTCAATCCTGCCTGGCAAGAAAGGAAAAAGAGGAAAAAATAATCAAGATACAAACATTTACTCCTATCATGCACGCATTAAAAAATCCACTAGATATTTCTTCAGAAACATTTCCTCTTGAGTTCAACAAAAAGGAACTTTTCACACTTAAATATAATTTTCAATAACAAAATTTATAGAATATTTTAATTAATAAATCTCATTTCTATTATTAAAAAAGATATCTTTTTTATTCTTTGATGCATGTTCAACCATCTTATATGATAAATGTGGGGAGTTCAGTAATATTTGACACAAGGCCATTTTCGCTTGTTTGGCCAAACTCTCCGCCAGCGTGTGTATGTGTTTGCTTGTGTGTGTCTATATGTATATTGATATATATTTGAGAAAAAAATCTTTCGTTTATACAAGTTTCCTAAAGATAAACGAAATTTCCGTTTGGATTTAGTTTTTAATTTATCCTTTTAATCGTTATTGGGATTTCCCTTTGGTACTGGAATATGGATTTTCATATACCAGAGTTTTTTTTTTCCCGGTAAACACCATTAAGAGTTCTTCTATTTACGTGTATCGCAATGTTTAAAAATTGAAACTGATGACATAAAAAACAAAAACGTTTGAGAAAATGGCCAGTGGTGTTAGTCAAAAATACTCAGTTATGGGAAATTTTATGTTTCAGTACAAAATAGAATTTAAAGAAAATATTGTTAGAAGAGTTGAAACGATAAATAAAAAAATTAAAACAATAATCAAAAACAGAACTTTCGCTGTTTGTAATTAAACTTCCACCCTCTCACTCTCCCTCACTCTCTCTCACACGAACACCCACACGCACGCACGCGCGTACACACACACATACACACACACATATATATATATATATATATATATATATATATATATATATATATATATCACAAAGAAGAAGAATTTAATGACGGAATTTTAAATCTTTGTTTTCGTGTTTTATTTTAGGCCAACTAATTAATCCGCCTCTTCCCTCCAGTTATGGGTTAAATAACAGAACAGATTTGGTTTTCTCGCCTTGGTTGGCAACCAGTCTACCTCAGAAAGCAATGGCAACCTACTGCAGAATAATATTCTGCCAAGTCAGTCATGTCTCTTTCGAGACATGATCGTCCATTGATTGAATCTGTTATAATAATGACCTGATTATAGATATGAATGTTTGAAGCTGAATACTATTGAATATTTTAAAAACCAAGCAACCGGTTTCGGTCCCGCTTTTCAGACCTCATCGGGAGATTAACTTTGATTAAAATATATCATGGAATGAATGGAATGAATGAAGGGAAGGGAAAAGAGAGGAAAAATATATGAAAGGGAATGAAGTACTAGAGGCTAATGAGAGCAAGTCCCAGCAAACATTCACGCTTTTTACAGAGAGAAGTTTTGCAGAACCTAATAAACAGAGTTTCTAAAACTCAAAAGTAAAACATTTCTGTGGTGCCCCCCACGACCTCTAAAGAGTATATGTTGGACTCTTCCGCCTACTATAAGATTAGCAGGAGAGGAGGCCTTGGGGGAAGAATTGATTGAACGCTGGACAACCGACACATGCACTAGTCGTGTAATACTCTTTTGCTGTATTTACTTTTAAATATACAATATTTCTATAAAACATGTTTTGTTATTTCTTAAACCTTTCACAGCATATATAGAGTGTGACAGGGACACAACCATGAACAAGTTAACACTAAACCCAGCAGCACACTTTCTCATTTTTTTTTTCATCATATCACCCCGAGCAAAGCGGTAACGCCACTGAAGCGCAGGTGGCTACGTAAGAGTGAAAAGATTGGAAAAGAAAAAGCCGGAAACCACATCCTAAGCAGGAAACAAGGGATGAGCCTCTTCACCTGTTCAATAGACGTGGGTGGAGTGTGAACCGGGCGATAGTTTAGTCTATTTACTCCAATTGAAGTAAAGAAAAAAAAATAAGTAAAAGCGTGAAAAGATTGGAAAAGAGAAAGCCGGAAATCACATCCTAAGCAGGAAACAAGGGATGAGCCTCTTCGCCTTTTCAATAAACGTGGGTGGAGTGTGAACCAGGCGATAGTTTAGTCTATCTACTCCAATCATATATAGAAGAATCATAGGTACTTGGGACAGGCTCTTTAAAACCAAGGTATGATTCCTGATTTTACTTGGAAGATGCTATTTAATTCTCATATCTAGACGCTGAGTAGTTCTTCTTGCGTAGTTGGCACCGCAACCACAATTATATTGATAAATCACAGAATTGACTTGATGAAGAGGGAGAATGTCTTTACGACTAAAACAGAAAATAGGCCGGGTATGAAACACCACTCGAAACACAACCGAAAAATAACAAACATGAACACTAGATGAAATCTGTTCTGTTAAGCTTTTACAGTCAGCTCCAATCCAGGGAAGTCTCAGATATACAGGGCATTTTGGGACTATAATTTTGACCTTTTTGAACTCAGCAAACTTGTGGCGGATAACTGAATGAACAGTATGGGGCGAGGGGGGTATGCCCCATACAGTATAAGGTCTCCGCAACAAAATTAATTTCATCATCCCGAAAAGCCCCCGAGCAGAACATTAACGCCTTCTGAATTAGGGTTTTAATAAGGTTTATCTTATGCTTCCTCGGATAAAAGGGATCCCAACGCGTATATAAATCCGCAGATATAGGTTTCTGTTGTGGGTTCTCCCCTTTTCATGAAGATGGACTCGTCTACAGTCTACTTATATTCCTGTAATAGAAGCGAGACGGAAGATACCGATGTTTCACGGAAAATAGAGCGTCAGTAGTTCATAGTGGCTCTGTGCTTTACTCAGCGAAAAGATTATTACGCAGCCCCCGTCAGCTTCCGACGTGGACATACTAAATATACAACGGGTTCATTTCAGAGACTTGTATATATACTTCTTACTAACCCGTATTCCCGGACTACTAACCTTTGTTCAAGTTTGTATCCTTACATTAATACGTTATTTTACGTTATTTTTCTATCTCAAAATCTGGTTGTTGTTCATTTATTTGTGCAGTTCCCATTCCCGGGATCCGCAACAGTTTCCTATATACTGAGGTGAGAAACGTTGTTAGTATCCGATATAACACGATATCCAAAAAAGCCAGTAGAGAATTAGAGTCTTTCTCAACCGTGAACCTCAGAGCTGGATGAAGACAATTAAGGAAAGAGAGAAACTGATAAGCCTCAACTTCGTTATTAAATAAACAGAAAGTATCGTCAACGTATAAAAAATATAATTGAGGACGGAGTGTACTACAACGTATTCTCTCTTCATGAAACCCACAGAAATATTAGCCAGTGCTGGACCCAAAGGAGAGCCCATAGCAAATCTGTCAATCTGTCGATACATGATATTATCAAAACTAAATTCAACAGACGACCTGGAAAATTACATCAATTCAACAAATACCGATTCAGGAATATTAATGGAAGACAAGGAACAGCGATAAATTAAATCACAGCAAATATTAATTGTCTCCAACAGAGGGACACAAGTAAATAGAGAACACACATCAAAAAGAACAGATGAACTTGCCAGAAGAAAAACAATTTCGGATACGATCAGCAAAGGAAAACTAATCCTTTATGCGAAATGCACTTACGTGTTGCAACCCAAGTTCTATCAGTAAGAAAAGTCATTTGGCAACCTTGTGTTCCACTGATCCTGTCATTTAAAGCATGGATTTTAACGGCACCCCATCATTATAGATTTTTGATAGCCCATATAGACGGGATCGGATTTGACCCAGACAGACGAATTTCCTCAGAAATTTCGCAAAAAAGAACCCCACCTCTTACCCAAAACATGAGGTTTTTTTTTTAATCATTTCACCCCAAGCAAGGCAGCTTCACCACCACTGGTGCGCAAGGGGTTACATAGGAGGAAAGTGATAAGAAAGACAGACAGGTTATAGGAGGTGTCAGGAAGTGAGTAAGAGAACGATGAGAATATTGGTGTGACGAGAGTGAAGTGGACGGAGAAAACAGCATTGGAGAAAGGATGCGAGTCAAGGGGATAGGAAATAACTATTGACCTTACATTAAAGTTCTTGGAAATTGTAGATCTCGGGGAAGCAATATAC
>JBBBDQ010000581.1:4107500-4137500 GCA_037127315.1 Ascarosepion bandense | reverse complement strand
TGTTTATGAAGAACATGCCGTACAACGCCATGTTTTTTTGTGAAATCGTTTGAAAAATCTCTATCTACCGGCAGGAATCGAACCTGCATAGTCCCACACCGGATGTATGCTGTCTTTAGATCAGATGTGCCCTTACCAATCAACCCACAGATTTCATGGAAGACAGAGTTCAATTTCACCGTTTATAGGTATTTTCCTGTTTTTCATCGAACGATTAATATCTGCTCAGATTGTATTCAAGTATAGATATTTTACAAACAATATCTTAGAAACGATTAAGGCCAATGAATATTATAATGTACTGTTTAACTATATCCCTCTCCCTCCCTCTCTCTCTCTCTCTCTCTCTCTCTATATATATATATATATATATATATATATATATATATATAAACAAACTTTTCACTCAAATACGAGTATCCATTAAAAAAATAATAACGTCAAACAAATATATATATATATATATATATATATATATATATATAAGCATAAGTAAATTAATCAAAACTTTTAACAATTTTGGAGCTGCTTCAAAAAAGGTGGCTATTAAAATTAATAGCCACCTTTGTAAATCATTGAACGTAATTCAGTTTTTTTTTAATTTTTATTCTTCTGTAGAAGAAAAATCAAACAGATGTAAAATCAAAAATATAATCAAGTTATTTTTTCAAAAAATGTCCACGTACGCGAATAGCCTCCAACCTTACATTTTATATTCTTCGGACATCTTTATTTTAAACAAAGATACCTGAGAACAGTGATTATTTCTTCACTGTGACATAAAAAATATATAGTGTATTTTGTTTAAATTAGGGATAACAAAACACCCTACAAAAGATAATTAAATTATTTTAGAAGTTGTTGGTTGGTTTGTTTTATAGAATATCAACCTTGGCTGGTCATTTATTGAAAACTAATTTTTTTCTTTATTTATTTCTTGCTGGTAATACATTTTTCTTTCAAGAATTAATTGTTGTTTTTATATAATTTTTTGTGTCTAGTAATACTTTTTTCTGTTCGAGTATCAAGATTCGTTGGGATTTGTTTTAAGAGCAGGGTACTCAAGTCCTACCCTGTTATTTAACCCATAACTGGAGGGAAAGGACGGATTAATACTTTTCTCAAGAGTACCAGTGCTTAAGTGAATGCAGGGTATTCAACTGGAATTTGAACTAGGCTCACCGATTTCTCTTTACGAGCCGATATCCACTGCACCAAAACGCACATCCGTCACTAAACGCTTACAGCACCTGGTATTCCCTAGCGGTCACCCATCTAAGTACTAACCAGGCTTAACTTCGGTGATCGAGCGAGACCCGGTGTATTCAACGTGATATTGCAGTAAGCCAATTTTTGAAGTATAATACCTTTGAATGTTTAACTTTATAAACATCCAAAACTCACTCGTACGGGTTAGACACGAATTAAAAAACGATTGTTATAATTGACTTTAAAAATACTCCGATAAAACGAATAAATATATTCAATAAGAATAATATCAATTATTAATAAATGAATAAGTACAGAAAATTTCAATGAAGTTGGAAAATTTTCTGAATTTTGGCAAATTTTTAAATCAGTGGATAAAGGATATTTTTTACGTGTCGAAAGCACGCATAATTTTAGAAATGCCTAATGCAATGTTTTTATATATATGCGCGCTAAAATAAGAGAAATTTATTGAATAAGGATGAAAGGGGCAAAGGGTCGAATGCAAGTAATCGAAGCGATTAGTTTTATGATTTGTACTGAGGAACTCAATGTTTTTTTAATTTTTGATATTAAAACCACAAATGCTCAATTGCAGTACTGAACGCTTTTAAGTCAAAGTTTCCGTGTGTTTTTTCATTGCATATTACTTTACACGTTATCACGAGAACATAATTAAATCATATTTTTTCTTCAAATCATTTTTTTTAAATAAAAGCTTCTTACTAATTTCCATTAATGATATTTTGAAAAATTCCAGAAAAATGAGTTTATACTTATTTCTGCACGAAATGCGATTAATTAGATTTTTTGTTTCTTTGTTTGTTCGCCATTTTGAACTTCTTGCGCTGTTAACGAGAGAACAGGGAAGATTGGATTTTCGCAAGACTTTTGCGTTTATTTAAAAACGAGTGCAGCTTTCTTGAGGTATTTTTTTTAATCAAATTTTATTTGAAAATAGACACTTTTCTGCTTTCACTCTATTGGCCTTTCGCGTTTAACCATTCCCTTTATATTTATCTTTAATTTTGGTTTAAGTTCATCACTGATAAAAAAATTAAACAAAGAACAAACAAAACTGTATATATATATATATATATATATATATATATATATAAATTGTGTAGCTTAATATTAGTAAACATTTTAAATACGAAGCAACCGATTTCGATCCCGCTCTTCACGCCTAATCGGGAGATTCAAACTTAGAATAATAATATATATATATATATATATATATATATATATATATATATAGTAACGAGGCAACAGATAATTTTCTAAACATATACTGTTAAATATAAGATACAATGAATGTATTTTATGTATCATCATAAGTCGTTCTAAACATCGTATTTTGGCTTTAATTTCAGGTGAAAATAAAATTAGAAAATTATCCACTGCTTCGAAACACTAAATTTAATTTACATGATGCCGCAGCATTAAATGATCTTAACACCAAGAAATTTCAATGGAAACTCATTAAACCGCAAATACACACACACACACACACACACACACACACACACACATATATATATATATATATATATATATATATGGCATTATGACGAAAGATAGATATTTCTCAAACGATTAAGACCAGTGGAAATAATAATGTACATTTTAGCATATATATATATATATATATATATATATATATATATATATATATATATATACATACATATTAGTACTTATGAATCTATATCTACGTTTTGTATTTTTAAATATCCTCAAATCTACACTTTTGAATAACTCCTACGTTTGTGCACATAATTGCACCATTTTTTCGAAAAATGTTCAAGGTTTTAATTAAAAAAACAATATTAAATATGTAAACGAGAAAAGTAACCCTTGAAGCAAAAATATGAATAGAAATATTATGTGGTACACTCCCCCTTTCAACCAAATGACTAGTAGTAAATTGGGAAAGAATTCCTCACGTTAATTAGTCAACACTTTCCGGAAAAAATACACTAAGATCTTTAATAAAAACACTATTAAATTAAGTTACAACCGTATGAAAAATCTATAAAAAAATCAGAAAAATCACAATAATAATATAATAAAATATTTACAAAATTAATAAAAACAACCGGATAACAGAAAATCGCAATTTAGACAGGAAAAAATGTTATTGTAAAAGCCTATAGACTGCAGGTTAGAAAACAGGTGCCTAACTGAATCAATCGTCTATCAATGCGAAATATCTTCAAACGAAAACCTAAATAATATAAACATTTTGTAGGGTGTACTAAAAATACTCTTAATCAGCGGATTTGCCAATACACCTCTTCATTTAATAATAACATCACTATCGAAATATCATTTGTGTCTAAATGAAAAAAAAACCGATAAAGTGAAAACTTCTAAAAGAACCTAAAACATGTAAGTCCTTAAATGGACCACGTTCATTATGTTTATATGAGAAACTATTTATTATTAGATCACTTAAGAATAAATTCTATTAAATAAACGCAATGAGATAAATGTCATATGTAGACATTGCAAATTGTTCACCTTAAAAAACGGGTAAAATCTAAATGAAGTAAGATGTATATAAACAACAAATGCTTAAGGAAAATTATTACTGACGAACTACCAAAATAAATTGAAAAATAAAAATATTTATTGAAATTTTTTTTTTCCTTTTATAAAAAAAGCTTTACAACAAATAAGTAGACAGGCCAAAAATGAGAAAAAAGTTAAAAATACAGCCTTGGTACTAAATGAGAATATCATGTCAAAGGCAAGAAAACTAAGGGAAGAAGAGAGGAAAAGGGGGAAATGATAAGATTAGGTTAAAGGCAGGTTAACATCTTGAAATACCTCGGAAGTGTTTTAACAGGAGATGGAAAATGCGACACAGAGATCCGAAAATTTCACTAGAAACAAAGTAAAGAGTGCTAGATTACTATGTGATGTCAGTTCTTCAATACGGCAGTGAATCCTGGACAATACCATCAAAGATGAAGGAAAAAATTGAAGCAGCGGAAATGTGGTTCTACAGAAGGAAGCTGCGGATATCGTGGAAGAAAAGAATGTTGGAAAGAATGGCATCGAAAAGAAAATTAATAGTGAGCATCAGGAAGAGACAACTGACGTTCCTGGGACATGCAATGAGGAAGGAGAGCTTGGAGAATCTGATACTGACAGTCCAGATAGAAGAAAAAGAGACAAAGGAAAGCAGCGCATGCAGGGCCTAATCAGGTGGATAACGGGACGGGGGTTGCGAGGAGTAACGGGAGCAAACATACTAAGAGCCTCCACGGATAAGGAGTCGTGTAGAACCATGATCACCTACGTCCTGAAGGGACAGGGCACAAAGAAGAAAAAAACATCTTGCCCGTTAAGGAGGGAAAAGAAGAAAGGACAATGGTAGGATGAGGGAGGAAAAAAGAAAAAAAAAAGAGAAAAAGTTGGTTAGTATGTATTCTTTGGGGCCAAATCCCAAAATGAATCTCCAATCTGATTAGGTGAAAGAAACACACATGTAAATTGTTATATCTTCCCACATACATACACAGGAAACAAAAGGTTTTTGTTATTTAAATGTAAACTATCTGCACAACCAACATCAAACATTGCCTGATGATGAGAATCTGTCTCGAGACATAGAAATTTCCGTGTCGCAAGGTACAATTAATTCATAACTATATAATTATATTAAGCTCTATAATATTTATTATATTGAGCACTGTTCTTAATAAAATAAATGCTGGGGCACTCAAAATAATAAAACCTTGAGTCCTCTTCACCTGGAATTATATATATATATATATATGTATGTATATGTATCTGTGTATATATATATATATATATATATATATATATATATATATATATATGAACACGTACATATACCATGTTATATATATACATATATACAGGGTTCGATAGATAAATTTTCACTCTTTTTATTTTCGCACATGCTTGTTTTTTCTTTTTTAATTTTATCGACGGCGCATTATAATACGGCCAGTTGAGCATTTTTTGTAGGAAAAAGTGCGCCCTGATGCAATTCACTCCACCAGAAATGTAAAAACGGCATGCAGTACTAATATAAGACACCTTAACAAGATAATTCTGAGTAAAGTACCTGGACAAGATAATTATGAGTAAGGTACCTGGACAAGATAATTATGAGTAAGGTACCTGGACAAGATAATTATGAGTAAGGTACCTAGTCAAGATAATACACAGACAAGATAATTTTCTTTAAAATTTAATTAATTACTATATTTCATTTATAAATTGTACTTTAACATAAATAAAAATGGATATTATTTTAATAAAATAAATGACCCACAAAAAATTAAATTGTTGTTTTTAATACAATATAACTAAGTATACCACAATTATGTAATCCTAATTCTAACTTATACTCATAGATAGTAGTAAAAATAATCTATTGGTCAATAAAAAAACTAAAATCCAACCTCCTGTTTAAAAATTATTGTCTACCCCTTTAAAAAATCTAAGGTCCCGCTATGTATCTTTCCCAGACAAAATCAAAAAGTGACATGTCTTGATCTAAGCCATCCTGCCTCCTTTCTTAACCCAATTGTTTATCTCCATGGTTACATAATTCGAAATGCTGACTGACCAGTTTTGACACACCTAAATGCATTTTCTCCAACCACTACTACCGAATTTTCTAAATAACCATGAATTCCTCTATATTTTCAAACATAGTTTTCACCATTTATTTTAACATATCACCTGAAGAGGAACAGTTTTGTTCTGAAACATGAACATTTTTGTGTAGTGATATTATGCTTTTATAAATCATTGTAATAACAAAATTACAATATTAATCTCTACTATGTATCCAGCACTCTTTATAAAATAAATGCTTGAAAAGTGAGTTTAACACTACTTGTTCTTTCACTTTTTTGTAATATATATATATATATATATGTGTGTGTGTGTGTGTGTGTGTGTGTGTGTGTGTGTGTGTGTGTGTGTGTGTGTGTGTGTGTGTGAACTATATGCATTTTTAAGAATGGATTCTTACATAGATAGATAGATAGATAGATAGATAGATAGATACAAATATATACATACAGGAATATAAAAATTAAATAGAAATTCTATGTGGATGAATATTTCCTAAATTGGTATCAACACAGTTATTGTATATATATATATATATATATATATATATATATGTGTGTGTGTGTGTGTGTGTGTGTGTGTGTGTGTGTGTGTGTGTGCAGACATGTTTGTACATATTTGATATATATCTAGATGCAAATTATACATAAATATATATCACAATATATGTACTCTCTATATATACATACATACACACATATATGTATACAAATAATACCACATAGACACAGACATACACATATATATATATATATACATATATATGCACACAGACACAGACACACAGACACAGATACACAGGTACACATATATTGTACTGGATTCACATATATGTGAAATACCTAACTAAGTGAACATATGCATTCATGCGTTAATGTCTGTCTTCCTAATATATGTTGTTCTCTTTGTCTCTCCTCTCTCAATATATATATATATATATATATATATATATATATATATATATGCTTGTGTGCATTTGTTCTTCGTGAGCTTTTGGACATGAAACACGTTTATTGAAAGATCAAAGTAATTTCAAATTGACATCCACGAAAGGTGGAATGAGAAAAAATGTCAGTGAAAAAGAAATAACAATCTTCTACAAAAAATGAATTAAAAACAAACAATCTTGTGTAAATAAAATCAAATAAAATCGGTGTAGGTGGTACGAGAAATGCGTTTTGCTCATTTCCGAAAACGGTGGGTTTAGCTCGTGGTTTTTCGCAGAATTACTTTGGCTTTGGTTGGCGCTGTTAATAGTCGTTATCACTGAAGAAGAATGATTCCACCAATCGACACTGATTCGGGTATGGATAGATTGAGAGGTTGATTTCAAAGACAAGAACATGGATAACAATAAGATAAGATAAATAGATAATTGTTATAATGGGCATTAATTAAATAAATATTTTCATGTAATTTTTATTTTATTTACATAAACGTCTAACGAAACAAATGAAAAGATTATAACATTTTGAATTTCTGTTTTATATTTTAATTTTTTAATTTAAAAAACTATAAAAAAAAATCCCTTTTCGTCTTTAACAAATTTGGTAAACATTCAGTGTGTACAATAACAGTTTTACAAAATTTTGGGGTGGGTTTCTCACACTAAAACAAAGACAAAATACAAAGAAACTTATGTCTGCAAATCCTTCGTTTTTTAGTTATTAAGTTTAAAGTTTACAGTTGACGCTGGTAAATACCACCCAAAAATGCTTTTAGAAGATTTGGGGGCGTGTTTCTCACACCAAAAGAAAGTATAATGTGTATATAAACATGTGATCCCAAAGACAAGAGATATATGTCAACACAGCAGCTCAAAACAAATGTTCAAAACACGTTCACTCGTCCTGTCACTTATTGTTGGCCCCTTTCAAATACACCCACAGAGTGTCGAATGTTTTTGCAGGCCCCGATGACACATCGATGAAACATCTCTGCATTCGATGAATTTAGCTCACTGGTGCTCCCTATATATAAATTTACTCGAGCCACAAGATTAGCAACTAGGTCCCATCCTTTTACTGTGAAATCATTAAATTGTAAACAGAAATTCTACTCCTTCAGCTTCTTTTCTCGCACTTCCCGCCTATGAAATTCCCTTCCATTTACTTGCTTCCTCGACAGCTACAATCTCCAAGAATTTAAATGTAAAATCAATAGTCACCTCCTATCTCACTAACCTGCATCCTCTCTCTCATACTCCTTTCTCCATCCACTCCACTCTCATTAGTATTTTCATACTTCTTCTACCCACTTCCTGACACTCCCTATAACCTGTCACTCTTTCTTTTAACTTTTCTCTTATGTAACTCCTTGCTTGGAGTTATATGATTAAAAAAGTCTATGATATCCAGTTCTCACACTAGTCCTTGTTAAAAACAATCCAGTGCAGAATGCTCTCACCACCGTTCTTAATTGTAATGAGGATATTTTTTGTGGGTGGTTGTGAGCTTCATTTACTTTGCGCCATTAAGTAAGTAAATAATTCTAGTTTGGTTTTATATAACCATAAAGCAGAGTTCCAATATTTAGTCCCATGTTCTAGACGGCTTCCAGTTAATCTGCAAG
This sequence comes from Ascarosepion bandense, assembly GCA_037127315.1. NCBI lineage: Eukaryota > Metazoa > Mollusca > Cephalopoda > Sepiida > Sepiidae > Ascarosepion > Ascarosepion bandense. Next base: position 4,129,100 of record JBBBDQ010000581.1, on the reverse strand, counting down.
GAGGTTTCCCTTGAGCGACAATCTCAAAGGCCTGCTCGATGAATGCATCTAGTGACTAGCTTCATCAAGACAAGCAAACCTGATCTTTTTGCATCATTGACAATTGAGTTAAGTTAAGGAAGGATTCTTCGTGACATCTCTGTCGATTTCCTTTCCATTTTCTCAGTAGTTAAACGTTTTCTGTCAATCCTTAATTTATTCTCAACACAATGAGTCTTGCTTTACTTCTTGTTAATGCTGCGATTTTTCGATCTAGGAGTAGTTAAAAACTTGAAAAGTGTTTTATACGTTTCACTTCTGCGTACTCATCAACTATTTTTATTCTTCTTAAGTTAAGTTGTCTCCGCCATGTTTTCAGAAGGAATGAGTTATCTCGCTACGTAGCAGTCACATATAATAGGTTATCATAAAATAGAATCAAATAAATACTATTTCATTTTCAAAAGGTACCTGCATTAAATATCAGATTAAGAAAACAATTATAATTACCATAGAGCAATAAAATTTCATAATTTTCATAATGGAATAAATAGTTTTGAACTCCAATTGTTTGGAAAAATCTGTAACTATGAATATAATAGACTAAAACTTCAAAAGATTTCCCGAATTATCAAAAAATTCGGAATGACATTGCATTTAAATTCCTGAAGGTTGTAGCCGTCAGGAATGCAAGAATATTGAAGAGAGTTCTACAGGCGAGAAGTGCAAGAAAAGAAGCTGGTGGAGTAGAATTGTCGGCCGCATTTAGTTGATCTAACTGTGAATGGATGGAACCCAGTTGTTTGTCTGGTTGCACGAGTAAACTCATATGGCAGGGGCACTAGTGACTTAAGTTCGTCGGAGCAGAAGCCATGAAAATATTGGTAGAACAGACAGAGGGAAGCCACATTGCGAAAGTCTCCTCTTATTTGTTTTGAGAATCGATGCAGATGACTGGTTCTGAAATACACGAACCCGCCTCCTGTTGTCGCAGTTGAACGAATTTCTTATTTCATCTTAGACCGTTGTTAATAACAGTTGTTTTGACTTTTTCTAATTTTCGAGGCTGCTGAGTGGCAAAATTTAACATAATTTTTCAGTTAATCTGGTGAATGTTTACTAGTCTTGTAATTTGAATTAAACTTCGAGTTACTAACATTTTGATTTTGTTTATAGTTACATTGTGCAAAATAAAATCATTTCGATTGCCGTGCAAAAGTCCGTCAGATGATGAAACGCATCGGCTGAAACCAAATACAGTTTGCTTCGTTTCGTGTTCATTTATATACATGTTTGTGTGTAGGGAGAAATATCTTTTGTGCGAGGCGTTTGGTTACTTAGGAATATATCGGACTAAAGGGATGTTACGTTACAATGACAACACGTGCACACGATGAAAATGGGAGCGATGAAATTTAAAATTAATTTTTTAGAATAAATTGGAATATATATTCTAACATTGTTTTTATCTAACACGTTCTGATACATGAAAAAATATATAACATTATCTCTCTCACACACATGATTGCCCAAAGCGTGTGTCACGTATGACACTTAACAGACTAATATTTTGTGTATTTTCGTAGATACTATTTTTTAAATTAGTTATATATATATATATATATATATGTTATGATGAAATACAGACTGGAATCCGATAGAAAAGATAGTATAAAAATAAATAGGAAACGTCAAAATCATAAACTTTTCGACTTTATTAAAACTTCATAATAAAATCGAACGTTTTCAGATTTAATTCACTCAGTGACGTGCCATAAGTGATAAAAGCTTAAAAAAAGACATGACTGATTGGGCAGAAGATTTTCTTGCAGAAGGTTGACATTACATTCTGCGGTAGACTGCTTGTCAAATAAAGCTACGGAATCCAATCTGTCCTACTAATTAACTCATAGCTGGAGGGAGAAGAAATGGATCAATACCTTTCCAAAGGGTATTTGCGCATAAGTGAATGCAACGAATGCAACTAGAATTGGAACTTTGCTCTCCCATTTCTCCGATATTCTCTATGAAGTAGATATCCCCTTCATCACAATCCCATACTGCTTTCTATTTGATCGTTATATATATATATATATATATATATATATATATATATATTATCGATTTTCTGCACTATTGTAATAACTGTAACCTTGAAACTTCTGAATATCGTTTATTATGTTTTTGTCTATGAGTGTATCAAATTTAATTAAAATTGGTCCACACTTTCTATAACCACACTTTTTCGATTATCGATTTTCGATATTTACCGGTGGTACCTCAGCACAAATCTAGCTAAGAACATTCGCAGACGCTTATAGTACAACTGTGTAAATTTGAAAGAAAATCGGTTCAGCCGTTTTGGAGTCTATAGGTAACGGGGACACACACAGAGAAACACACACACACATACAAAATTCCATCTATAAATAAGTTTATATATATATATATATATATATAAGGAAATTAACCTTGTGAGCCAACCTTGGTGGGCTTGTTGGCTCACTAGTTTAATTTACTTATTCTGCTCTGCTTAGGCATTGAGCGCTTTTTTGCTATTGATTACTCGTCTCGGGGTATATACGCGGAGGGTTTTTCGAAACCAGTATAGTAATAAGTTTGCATTTATACGCGTGTGTACATCTATTTCACCCAATGTATGTATGTATGTATGCATGTATCTATTGTGTATTGTGTACATCTATTTCAGCCACTTCTCTATCTATCAGTCTATCTGTATGTATGTATGTATCTCTCTCTATATATATAGCATAATGATAATCCACGTGTACTGTGTTAATATGTTGTAAGTTAAAAATGTATTTTTTGACAGTATTTATTTATTTCTATTATTATATATATATATATTTAATATTTCAGACCGGCCTCGACCTTTATATATATATATATATATATATATATATATATGTGTGTGTGTGTGTGTGTGTGTGTGTGTGTGTGTGTGTGTGTGCGTACTTTTATTTCAGCCTCTGATCTATTTACCTGTCTACAAATATATATATAAATATAAAATATATCAATCTGCCATCTCTATCTATCTATCTATCTATCTATCTATCTATCTATCTATCTATCTATCTATCTATCTATCTTTCTTTCGTTCATATCTATCTATCTATCTATCTATCTATCTATCTATCTCTTTCTGTTCATATCTATCTATCTATCTATCTATCTATCTATCTATCTATCTATCTATCTATCTATCTATCTATCTCTTTCTGTTCATATCTATCTATCTATCTATCTATCTATCTATCTATCTATCTATCTCTTTCTTTTCATATCTATCTATCTATCTATCTATCTATCTATCTATCTATCTATCTATCTATCTATCTATCTGTCTGCGTGTGTATAATGTTTAGTAAATGACATAGGAAACTTATTAGCAACTCGTTTTAATGTTGAGATATTTCAGATGAAATAACGATTTTATGGACCGATGCTGTTTTATATATAAAAAAAAGAATTTTTTTTTTTGACAAAACAAACACAAACACACACTTACACACATGCACTCTCTTTCTCTCTCTCTCTCTCTCTCTCTCTCTCTCTCTCTGTCACACACACACAAACACACACGCAAAAACACACAAACACACACTCACACACATAGATATAGGCATAGCATTTTTTTTTATTTATAAAATAACTAAAAATTCATAGCATAACAATTTTTAACATATATTTACCCCATTTCGCACTCTTATTTTTCAACACACACAATTTTAAGCCGCCTTTAACCAATTTCTTTATTTTATTTTTTCTATAATTTTCTTTAATGCGAAGGAACATTTCTCTAAATTTTAGCGCGATCAAATCTAAGCCAAGCAATTTATGTAAGCTGTTATTAATCTTTCACGCTTTCAATAGTGTACAGTATATAGCGGTCAAACTAACAATCGATTCATTCAAAGGCGCATTTACCTCGTTAAATTTCAATCAATCACTCATTCTGACCACCATTATTTTTTCTTTTTATCAAGCTTTCTTTTCTAGTGCATATAAGACTTTTTATCGATGTCGTTATACCAATTCGAATCAGTCAAGGTACCTGCCCGCTGATCTTTCTTTGTCTGTTTCTTTGCATAATATTGTTTGTCAGATAATGATCGAAATGTAACATTAATAGGAAAAGTCACAATTTTTTTCATTGTAACTCAGATGATGTTATAAATCAAAATGACACATTCGTAATATAAAATGGTCATGATTATAGTAATATTGGCCGTTTTCTTAAAAGGGAACATTCGATATTCATTGACCGAGCAGCCAGTTCTTCTTGTGTTTACACTTTCGTCACTCACTTTTTTTCTTTTTTCTTTTTTTTTTTAATCATATCACCCCGAGCAAGGCGGTAACGCCACTGATGTGCAGGGAGCTACATAGGAGTGAAAAGATTGGAAAAGAGAAAACCGGAAACCACATCCTAAACAGGGAACAAGGGATGAGCCTCTTCACCTGTTCAATAGACGTGGATGGAGTGTGAACCGGGCGATAGTTTAGTCTATCTACTCCAATATTTTGAACAATTATGAATTTGAATGGCACAACTTTCTGTCTAATTTCTACTTTATTTCATGTAAATTCTTTTTTAGATATAGTCGAATGTTCTCAGAACATGAAGCAATTTCGTCAAGATCATTTATGAATTTTCACCTGACATAAAATGACACAGAACACACAGGTTTACAGCCGCTACATATCTATCTATCTATCTATCTATCTATCTATCTATCTATCTATCTATCTAGTACTACAGAATATCCCAGCGTTGCTCGTGTCTAATGAAAGCTTTAAAACTAATCCATGGTCCTGGAGCTCAGACTCAGCCTAAAGAATATTTCTGTGAAATTTGGTGAGAATCGGATAAAAATTGTGGATTTGTATAAAAGACATACAGACAGATAAACAGACACTCACACAAACATCTTGCCTTATATATATATATATATATATATATATATATATATATTATCAATTTTCTGAGTAAATGGTATCAAGGCTGAGACTAAGAACTACAATTATACCTACTTAGAGCCAAACCTGAAGCAAAATCTACAATAAAAAGGCTGAACAAATGATTTTGATCAGACCCGCTATATATTATCGATTTTCTGCACTATTGTAAGAACTGCAACCTTGAATGTTCTGAATATTGTTTCTTATGTCTTTGTCTATGAGTGTATCAAATTTGATTAAAATCGGACCACTCCTTCTATTACCCAATTTTTTTATTATCGATTTTCGATATTTATCGGGGGTACCTCAACACAAAACCTAGCTAAGAACACTCGCAGACACTTATAGTATAACTGTGTAAATTTTGAAGAAAATCGGTTCAGCCGTTTCGGAGTCTATAGGTAACGGACACACACACACACACACACACACACACACACACACATACACAAAGTTCCATTTATAAATATGTTTAGATTTGCAGATTTTCACTGATTCAAATGGCATAAAAGAACACACAGGATTACTACCTCTACATATTGTTTATCTATCTATCTATCTATCTATCTATCTATCTATCTATCTATCGCAGTCTTTTTTCTATCTATCTATCTATCTATCTATCTATCTATCTATCTATCTATCTATCTATCTATCGCAGTCTTTTTTCTATCTATCTATCTATCTATCTATCTATCTATCTATCTATCTATCTATCTATTGTTTAAAGATTTTCACTGCTTCAAATGGCATAGAAGAAAACACAGGCTTACTAAGTATACTTTAAGAATATTTGTCTATCTATTTTATATAATCATATTGCCCCAAGCAAGGCATTTTATTGCCACTGTTTTGCAGGGGGTTACATAGAAGGAAAGTTATGAGAAAGGGTGACATGTTATAGGGGGTGTCAGAAAGTGGGTAAGAGAAGGATAAAAAGACTGATGAGAGTGGAGTGAACGAAGAAAGGCGCATGAGAGAGAGAGAGGATGCAGGTTAGTGAGATAGGAGATGACTATTGACTTTACACTTAAATTCTTGGAGACTATAGCTGTCGGGAAAGCAAGTAAATGGAAGGGAATTCTACAGGCGAGAAGTGCGAGAAAAGAAGCTGCTGGAGTAGAATTTGCGTTTACAATTTATTGTTGTGGGACCTAGTTGCTAATCTTGTGACTCGTGTAAATTTATATATATATGGACTCGAAACACGTGTAGTAACACAAACATAATTTTTGTTAGTATAGTTTTGAGATATTACACTTTATTTGTAAATATGGAACTGCATATATATATATGTATATATATATAGTTGTGAACAGAATTATTTACCCACCTTCCATAATTGCAATAGAGCCTCAAATAATACCTCAAATTTTCATAGAACAGTTATGCGCTTTTTTTCCACAAATGATAAAATAATTTATTGGAAAGAATGTGCAGTGATGTGCACAACAGATTTATTATTTCAATGCCAGAAAATGATACAAAAAACAACCAAAAAACATTTAACATAGGCAGTATATATAGTAATAAAACTAATTTGAAAAATAATATATACGAAAATACACAAAATATCACTCAGTTAAGTGCTATACGTGACATGCTTTGGGCGATCATGTCTCGAAAGAGACATGACTGACTGGGCAAAAGACTGGTTGCCAGCCAAGGCTATAGAACCCAATCTGTTCTGTTATTTAACCAATAACTGGAGGGAAGTGACGAATTAATACCTTTCCCAAGGGCATTTGGGCGTAAGTGAATGCAAGGAATTCAACGGAATTTGAACTTGGTTCCCCAGTTTGTCGTTCCGAGCCGATTACCACTGCATCACAACGAATCTCCACCGCCAGCCTAGTACTGCGCTTAAATTCATAAAACCAAGATCCATTAGCGAAGAACTCATCAGAACAATTACAAAGAAAGTATTTATAGAAAAGGCCCATGAAGCCAAGTCTACGGCAGTGGGAATAATAATATTGCTGTATCTTTAAAGAATTTTATCCAGGATCTATAGAGCAAGGCATATGTTCCTCAATTCTTACCTTTAGTCGCTTGATAGTTTTGCTCACTTAGTCAGGCCACACTGACATTTACAACGATATATAACTAAACTTTAATGGTGGGTCAGTAAAACAGCCTTACGGACGAAGAGCGGCGCGATTCTTGTAAAAACAAGTTACGTACTAAAGCAGAATTGCAAATGACTACGGGAACCAACCCAAGGTAAACTAATGAAGACATCCCACTTAAGTAGACCAGTCAGTCACTTGGTTAAGTGCCATACGTGATAGACGCTTAGGCGATCATGTCTTGAAAGAGACATGACTGACTGCACAGATGATTTTCCCGCAGTAGGTTGCCATTGCTTTCTGCAGTAGGCCTGTTGCCGACCAAGGATATAGAACCCAATCTGTCCTATTATTTAACACATAACTGGAGGGAAGAGACGGATTAATACCTTTCCAAAGGGTATTTGTGCGAAAGCGAATGCGAATTCTAAGTGAAACCTTAGAAATTTTAAGCTTAATATTAATCAGAATAACACCATTTGGTAACCATTTGCGAGAAAGATATTAGTAATTTGATTTGTTCTAGCATCAAGTTTACACTCAGAACATATAACTAGCGCAAGGTCGATAAGTGTTTTGATAAGATTCATTTTCCTAGACTTAAGAGCGAAGGAATTTCAATTAAGATATTACTCAGAAAAAGATGGTTTTCTGTATACGCTAGTGACAAAAGTTGTAGCAGTTTTCTTGAATAATAAGTCTAAAATGATAGCACCTTATTATTCTCCACCTCCATTGTAAATTACAAAAATGGCTAGAGACCATTTAAATGTTGAAACAATTGTTTGCATATATATATATATATATATATATATATATATATATATACAAAATCACTGTTTCTCTACCCGTTTGTCTACCACCACCCAGATTGCTGTCAGTTTTTTGTATGTTTTTTTTTCCATGTATTATCGTAGATTCTCTTTTGCTATCAATCACTTCTAAGAAATAAAACTGAAACCGTATACTTTTTTTAAGTCCACTTAATAAACTTGTTTGTGAATAAATATTTTGGTCTCTTATTGACCGTTGTAAATACTTCTTTTTTAATTTTAAAATGAATTATGCTGAATAAATTTCTTTAAAGTTAGGCCATTTTCTTATGTTCACATTTATTTATTACCAGATTACATGGTAAAATTCTAATATGTACATTCTGGTGAGTGGAATATACGTTCCAGGCATAAATAGGTTGTGATTATGAGCCTTTAGTGAGCAACCACCTGTCGTATGTGACCATTTGATGTCAGTAGGGGTAGTCGCATATGACAGGTTTCACTGTGTGTGTGTGTGTGTGTGTGTGTGTGTGTGTGTGTAATGTTGTGATAGTTTTGTTGCCAAGATTGTTGGTTTTCCAGCAGTTTGGCAAGCAGGTATTTTATTGTAAATTGCTCGATATCAGGGTGGAGATAGATCGTTGATAATTTCTTTGCACTATATATATATATATATATATATATATTGTTTAATTGTAATAATGCTTAGTACAATGGTTGTTATTTTTCAGTGGTTTTTACTGATAAAATGTATTTTGTCAAGCAGGTATTTTATTGTAAAGTGCTCAATATAGGGGTATAGATAGAGCGTTGATAGGTACAAAGAGATTGTCTCTTTAATAGAGCAGATTCCTGCCGACTTCGAAATGTCGTGAGGATACAGTTATGATGCTCTCGATTGTCAGGGATGACGATTCAGAACATCAGAACGGTGTCCTAACGAAACTTCGAAGTCGGCATAAATCTGATCCATTAAAGCGACAAACACTTTGTATATATATATATATATATATATATATATATATATATATAAATTAAAGAAAATTAAAAAAAAATTTTTTTGTTGTTTCAGATAGAGCGTAACAGTGTAGAAACAAAATGAATAAAAAGACAAAAGGAAAAAAAATTTTCTCTAGCCGACGCGTTTCACGCTCTGAGAGACTTTATCAAGGTAAACGTAAGGATTTATTTTGTTACACATGTTTATATACATGAGCAAGGATGTCGTTAGTTTATCAAAGCTGTTAAATTTGATAATGTTCAGGAATATTCATCCGGTGGTGGAAAGGTTACTTAAAACATGTGGAGGACGCAAAGTGCCATAATTCTAAGTCTAGTAATATTCAATAAATATTATATATATATATATATATATATATTGTTTAATTGTAATAATACTTAGTACAATGGTTGTTATTTTTCAGTGGTTTTTACTGATAAAATGTATTTCGGCAAGCAGTTATTTTATTATAAAGTGCTCAATATAGGGGTATAGATAGAGCGTTGATAGGTACAAAGAGTTTGTCTCTTTAATAGAGCAGATTCATGCCGACTTTGAAAATTTGTGAGGACACTGTTATGTTGCTCTCACTCATCAGGGCTTTTTGTCGTTAAGTTACGGATTTTTCTTTTTATATTGAGTATGGCGTGATATTGTTTGAGTAGTTTTGTGTTTGGCTAGCTATTCTCAAACGCTGAATTCGAATTGAAATACCACAAAAAATAACTAAATTAATAAATAAAATATGGCAAAAATAATCATTCAGTATGATACGAAGTGCAAAAGCAAAATGCCCGTAGAAAACCGAAAGAGGTTATCTGTACAGTTAGAAATATATGAACAAACCGCATTAGATAGATAGATAGATAGATAGATAGATAGATAGATAGATAGATAGATAGATAGATAGATAAAACCATCAATAAATATTAAATGTATTAATATGAAGTTAGATAGATAGATAGATAGATAGATAGATAGATAGATAGATAGATAGATAGATAGATAGATAGATAGATCATAATAAACTTAGACAGACAGATCTTGGTCTAGGAATGTTCCCAAGAGAAATATTTGAATGCAATTTTTCAACAAAACCACGTTATTTACGTAAACAGTAGATAAAAATGATTCATGCTCAACACGGATCATTAGCGATCTATATTTCGTCGACAATAATGTTTATTATTTTTAAATGCCTTCTCTTAACAATAGAAACTACATAAATCCACAGGCAAGTCAAACTATAGATAGACGGTCAGACTCGTTCGAAAAAACAAGACGTCTTGAATTGCACAACCAGCCCTCCCAATAAAAAAAAGTCTGGAAGGCTCCGTTGAATATATTGTCTGCATCTTACAGATTCCAAAGCGGACTGAAGAATTAATATTCGCGAGACTTAGTGAAAGTCAATCCTTTTGACGATGCAAATACAGACAACAGTCTGGAGTCAGCAAGTAAAACCACACACAAACACATATGTGATATAAGGCTTATTGTGATAAGGTTTTGTTGTCAAGAATAGAATTCGTTACCATTTCGGATAAGCACATTTGTTCGATATATGAGTTCTAGGTAGAATTGATAAGTTTTAAACTGAAATGACAATCAATAGTTTTGTTTAACTTATCAATAGGTTTTATGGCCTTTGTATTTTCTAATCAAGAGATTTGAAATTTGTTTACTGAAATTCACATATCACATACATGGCCGGCTAATCTCGTCTGATAATCTTGCTCGCCAATCCCTGTCGAAGGCACCTGCTCCAGCACATTTGTGTTTGCTCAATCTATAGAGATCGCACGTGTTTTTATACTAGAACTATACTTAGCAGACCTTTTGTGGGAGAGAGCGCATGACTTGACATGAGACTGCAGTTTCAACAACGCCAGTGCGCTTAAATGCCTCTGTCAAGATGACTTGTGACTTTGAACTAGCACAGACATCGACGGCGTCTTAGCATACCAAGTTTCACTGACAAAACTTGGATCAACCCGTGGCATGGTTTTTCAAGCACATTGCGAAAGCTTCGCCCCTCTCATACTAGCAAGAAGTCACAAATCAAGCATGGTGAGATCCGAACCCGGATGACATGGGCGGAAAACAAACATTTGAAACATTCTCTATCATACGCAACGCACACTCACGCACACGCACATACACATACTATTATATATATATATATATATATATATATATATATATGTATTTGGGCACACAAACATGTATGTATATATATATATATATATATATATATATATATATATATATATACACGCAATATATATATATATAACTCGTAAAAAAGTTATATTAAGCAACCCAGATTTCTACCATCTGCCGGTGTCTTCAGGCAATTTAACTTTTTTAAAGAACTCTCTTTAAAAAAAAACTGCCAAAATCAGCTATTGTAAAACACTTAAATTGTGAAGACAACAGGCGGCAGAAACCTGGGTTGCGTAATATAATTCGTTTACAAATGAAGAAGATTAAAAGGCTCTACAATGTAATTTCACTGACCACTTTTTAATAAAACTGTGTACTGGTTTAATTTAATTATGACCAAAAACTAAGTAATTAAATGATTATATAAATATGTCTGTGTGTGTGTGCGCGCACGCGTTTGTACGTGTGTGTTGAACTGACGTAGAAAGAGCACCTGGGAATAGGGTAACAAGAGATGTTTCTTTGAAAAATAATTTATAGTGAGGGATTTCAGTATTTATTCTACCATACTAACCAAAATATTTCTCGTGTATCTAAGGTATGTCTGAAAAATATCAAACCTTTTCATATCATTGCTAAGACACATCTGCTTAAAATAACAGCATCTTCATATTTCATATCCTCAGTCTCTCTTTTTTCGAGTTTAAATTCCGGTGAAGTTCGTTGCATTCACTTAAACTTAAATGTCCTTGGGAAATATATACATCTATCAAAGTTATGGGTTAAAGAATAGGAATGTATCTGTGAATTTCATTGATGTTCACAAATATGTTAATTCGAGATTCTAACACAAGAAAAAAAAAAAACAAGAAAAAAACAAAGAATAAACAATCATTTTTAAAATACAAAACATGTTTGGGATCAACAGAAGAGGTTGATAAGCCGAGAAAAATAAATGTATCAACACACAATCTCTACTTTTTCATTTATTCCTTCCGTCCTACCTAAATCAGTTAGTCCCCATCTCTGTTCATCCTTATCTATCTATCTATCTATCTATCTATCTATCTATCTATCTATCTATCTATCTATCTATCTCAGTCTTCTTTCCTTATCTATCTATCTATCTATCTATCTATCTATCTATCTATCTATCTATCTCAGTCTTTCTCTATCTATCCTATCTATCTATCTCAGTCTTTCTTATCTATCTATCTATCTATCTATATCAGTCTTTTCCTTATCTATCTATCTATCTATCTATCTATCTATCTATCTATCTATCTGTCTTTTCCTTTATCTATCTATCTATCTATCTATCTATCTATCTATCTATCTATCCCAGTCTTTTCCTTATCTATCTATCTATCTATCTATCTATCTATCTATCTATCTATCTATCTATCTCAGCCTCCTTTTTTCCTTTATCTATCTATCTATCTATCTATCTATCTATCTATCTATCTATCTATCTATCTATCTATCTCAGTCTTTTCCTTATCTATCTATCTATCTATCTATCTATCTATCTATCTATCTATCTATCTCAGTCTTTTCCTTATCTATCTATCTATCTATCTATCTCAGTCTTTTCCTATCTATCTATCTATCTATCTATCTATCTATCTCAGTCTTTTCCTTTATCTATCTATCTATCTATCTATCAGTCTTTTCCTTATCTATCTATCTATCTATCTATCTATCTATCTATCTATCTATCTATCTCAGTCTTTCTCTTTATCTATCTATCTATCTATCTATCTATCTATCTATCTATCTATCTATCTATCTATCTATCTATCTCAGTCTTTTCCTTTATCTATCTATCTATCTATCTATCTATCTATCTATCTATCTATCTGTCTATCTATCTTATAACGGTCTCTATCTATCTATCTATCTATCTATCTATCTATCTATCTATCTATCTCAGTCTCTTTCCTTATCTATCTATCTATCTATCTATCTATCTATCTATCTATCTATCTTATAACGGTCTCTATCTATCTATCTATCTATCTATCTATCTATCTATCTATCTATCTATCTATCTATCTATCTATCTCTGTTCCTTCAAATCTATCTATCTATCTATCTATCTATCTATCTATCTATCTATCTATCTATCTATCTCATCTATCTCAGTCTCTTCAAATCTATCTATCTATCTCATTCTTTTCATATCTATCTATCTATCTATCTATCTATCTATCTATCTCAGTCTCTTCAAATCTATCTATCTCTCTCATTCTTTTCATATCTATCTATCTATCTATCTATCTATCTATCTATCTATCTATCTATCTCAGTCTCTTCAAATCTATCTATCTATTTCATTCTTTTCATCTCTATCTATCTATCTATCTATCTATCTATCTATCTCAGCCTCTTCAAATCTATCTATCTATCTATCTATCTATCTATCTCAGTCTCTTCAAATCTATCTATCTATCTCATTCTTTTCATATCTATCTATCTATCTATCTATCTATCTATCTATCTATCTCAGTCTCTTCAAATCTATCTATCTATCTATCTATCTATCTATCTATCTATCTATCTATCTATCTATCTATCTCAGTCTCTTCAAATCTATCTATCTCATTCTTTTCATATCTATCTATCTATCTATCTATCTATCTATCTATCTATCTTTTTTTATAATCATATCACCCCGAGCAAGACGGTAACGCCACTGATGTGTAGCGGGCTACATAAGAGTGAAGAGATTGGAAAAGAGAAAACCGAAAACCGCATCCTAAACAGGAAACAAGGGGTGAGCCTCTTCACCTGTTCAATAGATGTGGGTGGAGGATGAACCGGGCGATAGTTTAGTCTCTCTACTCCAATTGAAAAAAAAGTGAAAAGTTTGGAAAAAGAGAAAACCGGAAACCTCATCCTAAACAGGAACATTGGATGAGCCTGCCTGCCTATCTATCTATCTATCTATCTATCTATCTATCTATCTACCTATTTATCTCAGACTGTCCTTATCTATCTATCTATCTATCTATCTATCTATCTATCTATCTATCTATCTATGTATGTATCTATCACAGTTATATTCATTTATTTACATTTATCTGTCTACCAATCATCGCCTTATACATATATATATATATATATATATATATATATATATATTCTTAGTGACCCATCAAAATTTCTAAAATTAGGTTCAGTTGAGACCCATGATTGCACTGCTTCAATAGAAGCTAAATTTCAAAGGTAATTATTAAAGTGTGATAAAAATGGTTTATTATCTTCTGATATTTCTGAAGAGATTAGATCCACTAGGACTATTCGTCCCCGTTTTATGGGTTATCTAAAATTCACAAACAAGGTGTTTCATTACGACCCATCCTATCTATGATTGGGTCTGCCCAGCATATGGTCGCTGGTTGGCTCTCAACAGTGTTACAACCTATTCTGATGCACCTTGATCTTTTTGTGTTAAAGATTCCTTTTCATTTGTGGAATCTTTACGCAGTTTTCCCACCAGTAGTGGTTTCATGTGTTTCTTTGACATCTGTTCCCAATTCTCCTGTGTCCCGTTATCTGAGAATATGGAGATTTGTTACGATATGTTGTGTCGTTCCTCTTTGTCTGTCCCGGATTTTTCTGAGAGAGATCTAATCAAGTTCGCCACCTCGTCTGTCGAATTTAGTTTTAATGATATTATTTATCGACAAATTGACGGAGTCGCGATGGGATCGCATTTGAGTTCTTCGCTTGTTAATATATTTGTTAACTTTCATGAAGCTTCATTATTTTCCCGTATTGAACGTCTTCCAATGTATTATCGTTATGTTGATACCTTTGGCCTCTTTAATAATGAGGGTGAAACCGATACATTTTTCACCGTATTAAATTCTGTACATCAATCCTTAAAATTTACCGTAGAAAAAGGATTTTATTGTCGTCTGTCGTTTTGGATGTTTTAGTCCATAAAAACTTTTCAGACTTCAGTATTTAGAAAGGCTACCTTTTCAGGGTTGTATACACGTTGGGACTCTTTCTCTCCACGACAACGGAAAATTAATTGAATTAGGACATTGACTTTACGAGCTCTTAAAATTTGTTCTAATTCCTTCCTCTGCAGTGAAATGGATTTTATTATGACATTTTCTAAGAATTGATATCCTTTGGACATTTTGGATACCATTATGCGTGACGTCATTAATAAATTTCGTGAGGTAAAGCCGCAAGTTGGTAAAAAAATGTCCAATTTATTTACATCTTTCTTACATTGGTACAGAAGATGAATCTTTAGCAAGACATATTTCACTTTCCATTAGAAAATGTTATTTTTCTGCTAATATTCGAGTAATATTTTTTCTTCCATTCGCAAGGTTGTTTTACGCCCCCCTCCATCATATTAATTCTGTTGTTTATAAAATTTAATATGGTTGCGGATGCGACTATATATGTAGAACATCTCAGCGCTTGGATATTAGAATTTAACAGCATTTACCCACAGAATTTTAAATTCGTTCGCAAGTAATAGTCAACTAGAAAATACATCCAGGTCATTTATAGCACAGCATGTATATAACAAGCAGGGAATGTCTAGCTGGATTGAAAGTGGATTGTTTTTCAATATTATCTAAGTCGCACTCCTTGTATCATTTAAAAGCTCTAGAGTCCATTTACATCAAAGCACGCAAGCCTTCTCTCTGTAAGCAGAGAAGTTGCTTATGTTTGAATGTGGTTGGAATCTAGTTCATTTCATATTTTCCTCTCCCCCTCTCATTAGAATTGTTTTATTTTCTAATAATAAATTTAACAGAAATTGAACTTGAGAAGATCTGAGACGAATCCGGTTGTTCATTTCAGTCTTTAGTGTATAGAATGTCATTTAAATTCTGCTTATTCCTTGAGGTTATATATATATATATATATATATATATTGTCATCCGCATGTCATATATCGTCATGAGCTGTATCACAGTTCATCAGTACGGGTTCCGATTGCTTTTTAACCCAGGATTGAAACCCGACCGAATTGGCGTCAGTCGGCGATTCTATCTCTGGGTTATGGGCGTTCGGTGGAAGAAGGCAGGCCTTTTTAGCGCGTATATTATCGTTATACGCGCCCAATAGCCATAGTGCTCTAATTCATTTTACTCAATGAACGATGCGTACATGCCAGAGTAGCTACTGTTTTTCAAAGTCTACCATTCTTCCAGAGTGCTCAATTAGGGTGTGAGAGCGTAAATATATATATATATATATATATATATATATATATATATATATTAATGTGTCCACTGTAAAATAAATGCCTTGCAGAATCTATTGTTAATCAATGTATTATTTCATCAAAAAATAATGTCGGAAGTACTAAAAATTTGTTTCAACAAAAGTTTTATCAGTCCTCTTCTTTCTTTAATAATAGTAAGTACCAAAATATTACATCCCTATCCAAATATTTTTGGTGCTTGAAAAAAACAAATAATACTCACACAAAAAATGGAAGTTTTTTTTTAATATCGAGAATATGTAGGTCTTTAAATGGCCCCTGCCTCTTGTATCAATATGAAAACTATATTTTTTTAAAGTTCTTTAAAGTAAGGATTTGTTAAATAAACTTTATAAAATTACTGTCATATGTAAAGATTGCAAAATATTCACCATAGAATATAGTTGCTAAATATTCATTTAAGTAAATTGATTAATTTATATATGTCTTTTACTTTATTTTCTATTATGCTATAAATAATATAAATTGAATGAATTTTAGGAATTGTTAACGAAATGTGCTCTGAATTAAAAAAATAAATTTTATTTATTTGTTAAATGAGCAGGGATATACATAACCCTAAGAACATTTTTCCGTAACTAAAATGTATACATCTTACGGTAGTAAAGCTTTCTATCCGAAAAAAAAGAACACTTTTTCGTTTGACAAATTGAATACGCCACACCCACTAGCATGTACCCTACATTTTAAATACTTAAAGTCGACCTTCATTCTGATTAATTAAATTAAACACACGCATATGATGAACATTTTCTGTCTTTCCCCTCCATATTAAATCTTTAATTAGAAAAATATTGTTTTCTCCACTCAAATGTATATCATTTTAAACAAAATTAGTTGAGCATTGCCTGGTGACGAGATAAAAAGAAACTTTAAATCTCGAAACATGAAAATTTCCGTGTTGTAATGTAAATTAAATTAATTTTAAATGGAAAGCAAATTTAGTTATATATATATATATATATATATATATATATATATTTAGTATATCAAGGCAGTTGATAATTTTCTAAAAATATACTGTTAAATATAAGACACAATGAATGTCTATTATGTTTAATCATGAGCCGTTCTAATCATCGTAGTTTAGCTTTAATTTCAGGTAAAAATAAAAACAAAAATTCTCCAACATTTGGATAATTTTCATTAAGTTGGTTTTAAGCTTTCGGTGTGACGTCATAGAACAGAATTGCAAGTTTATGAGCTGCGTTTGCTATTTGTGGTTGCTGAGCAAAGTTTTATGTCAACACAAGATAAAATCGTCTTTGATGGTGGATGTTTTTATGTTAACGGCCTTGTAACTTCTCTGAAGATGACTCATGTGAGCCGAAATTTTAGAACCAACTTAATAAAAAAATATCCAAATGTTGGAAAATTTTTGATTTTATTTTCACCTGTAATTAAAGTCAAAATACGATGTTTAGAACGGCTTATGATTAAACATGATAGACATTCATTGTCTCTTATATTTAACAATATATATATATATATATATATATATATATATATATATATATATATATAAAAGCAAGCTCATCCTGTCAGAAATAGAGACAAAATATTGATTTATCTACTCTTGAGTATCTTACATTAAAACTTAAGAACACAAAAAACAAAAATAATAATCTAAACATCTGACAATGACAGGAAGGACACAATCTAAAAAAATGCACGTCGGTCTTTTATATATATATATATATATATATATATATATATATATATATATATGTATGTATGTATATTCTTCACTACTCTCGGCATAATTATTTCAAAAATATAAATAAAATAATAAGGCATTGTTAAATAGCAAACACGCGACAAGCGCTTCCATAACTGGGAGTAAAGTTTAAAAATTGGCAGTAAAGAGAATGAACTGAGCTGACGCTACCTCGCTATAGTTTTTCTAATAGACTGAGTCGAGGCTGCTTCCTGACCTTCACTCTGTCGATGAGAGTGACAGGAGAAATTACACACACACACACACACACACACACACACACACACACACACACACACACACACACACACATATATATATATATATATATATATGAAAATAAATACACAGTTGTTTTGATTATAGTAGATAGTATAATAGTTTATATGGAACTCCGAATCCTGCTTTAGAGAGAGGATAATATATATATATATATATATATATATTGTTGTAGATCCCGGGAAATAGGGCCCGCACAAATAAATGAACAACGACCATTAATGAGATAGAATATAAGTGTATTAACGTAAGGATACAGACTTGAATGAAGATTAGTGGTTCAGGAATGCGAGTTAGTAAATATTATATGTACAAGTCTCTGGAAGTGAAGTCGTAGTATATTGAGTATGTCCGCTGTTGGAAGCTGACGGGTACTGCGTAATAATCTTCTCGATGAGTGGAGCACAGAGCTACTATGAACTACTATGTACTGA
This sequence comes from Ascarosepion bandense, assembly GCA_037127315.1. Lineage (NCBI taxonomy): Eukaryota > Metazoa > Mollusca > Cephalopoda > Sepiida > Sepiidae > Ascarosepion > Ascarosepion bandense. The sequence continues at coordinate 4,110,431 of JBBBDQ010000581.1, read as the reverse complement.
CTGCCAGTCTCTCTCTGGATTCACGTATTTTGCGGTTAACTCTCTGTGTAAATATGGGATTCTTCAGTCTTGCTTCTATCGCAGTAGTATAAGTATACTCTGGACGAGTCCATCTTTATGAAAAGCGAAAACCCTACTTATATATATATATATATATATATATATATATATATATATATATATATATATATAATGTGTGTGTGTGTGTGTGTGCAGAGAGAGAGAGAGAAAGAGAGAAAAAGTGAGAGAGAGTGAGTTTTGCATCGAAGTATGATAGAGACTCTCGGTGTTTTTTGTTTAAAATAATTCTCACCGGCATCCAGAACTTTCTGTAAATGTACCCTCTGCTACTCAATGCCCTGCCATTACAAATTTTGGAGTCTTGAACAAAAGGTTGTTGTTCATATAATAAAAGATGGAAGCAATCCACTGGTAAAAGGTCCGGGGATTAAGCTGGATAGCACACTGTCTCCCAGCTTAGTCGCTGTATAACATTTCTGGCCATTCGCACCATACGAGGTCTACGATTGGTATGGAGTTACTGTACACAGGTTCCAACAGCTCCGAGTACGAGTACACAGTCGTGGTTTGACCTCAATATAGCCGCTCATAGCGCGCCACTTGACAATTAGCCCATTAGATTCAGAGCATGATCTAAAGTGAGTGTAAAGTTAGTCTTATGGTGTAAATCACTGTTGTGACAACCAATATCTGGCACGCTTGACAGAAGCTCTACAGGTCCAACTTTTCGTCACTGGTAAGCACTCGGTGAAATATGGGCACATTGATGGGCTGAGAAAGCAAAGAGAAACCGCTGTCACTCGTTGCTGCTTGTTGGCTCTGGGCAGTGTGTGGGGTACTCACTTTCACAAATTAAATACATTGCAGTTTATGTCTGACTGTTATATCAAAAACCTCTAAATGTTCGGTAAACTCACCACAGGCTTGCCTGTTGTCTTCCTCTATATCCGTTTTCAAGGCCTCATCATCCAGGACCTGTGGCCGGCCAGTGCGGGATTTAACGGAAAAGAGATGTCTCTTCCGATCTGTATTTATGGTGCGTTCATTCAAAGTATTATCATCAAAGATTTCAGGTCTTCAACTGTTTGATGCGGCTTAAGAAAAGTTCTCCTTCTTAATGTCATAAAGCAGATAAACCCAAACAATCTGCTTTGACACCGCCACGTTTTCTCGCCGCTGCTCGTGCTACGATTGATGTGTGTACGCAACGCACCTTCAATAGTCAAGGACAATACCCCCATATCAAACTCAATGCTTTCCGGGCACTTGTCGCACTCACTTGCGTATCAGTGATCACTTCTTCCGTCACAAGGTTAAAAACAACAAGGGCCTTTTCGTTTGCTTCATAGTCCTACTTCTACTACTATTTTTTTTTAATCATATCACCTCGGGCAAGACGGTAAGGCCACTGGTGTGCAGGGGGCTACGTAAGAGTGAAAAGATTTGGAAAAGAAAAAGCCGGAAATCACATCCTAAACAGGGAATAAGGGATGAGCCTCTATACCTGTTCAATAGACGTGGGTGGAGTGTGAACCGGGCGATAGTTCAGTCTATCTACTCCAATTGAAAAAAAAAAAAAAAAAAAAAGGAAAAGTGAAAAAGATTGGAAAAGAGAAAACCGGAAACCACATCCTAAGCAGGGAACAAGAGATGAGACTCTACACCTGTTCAATAGATGTGGGTGGAGTGTGAACCGGGCGATATTTTGAAAACATAAGAAAGTAATCAATTTAAATTGAATGTAAGTTTTTCACTGATTTATCTGATGGGGAAAATTGTAATGGATATAAAAAACATATTTTTAGACGTTGATTGAAAAAAAAATTGTTTAATACATTTTATTTTATTTTTTACCGCGACCGTAAAATAAATTAATTCATGGAGAGATTTGCGATATCTCTATCATCTAGTGCAGGGTTTTTTAAACTGTAGTCCGCAAGGATAAGATAGGGGGTCCGTGGATTAACTGATCACGTGAAATTCAAAGTATAAATTTTCAATGTCTGGATATTTATTCTTACTTATTAATGTTATCAAATGAAAATTTAAATTTATCAATTTAAAGTAAACTTAAAACCAGATTTTACTACGTTAATGCAAAAATATAAGGTATTTTTAGTAAAAATTTAAGTATAAATTACATAAGCGTTTATAGTGGGTCCCTAGACTTGAAATGTAAAGGGTTCCGTAAGTGAAAAAAGGGGTCCGTAAGTGAAAAAAGGGGCCCGTAAGTCAAAAAGTTTGAAAACCTCTGATCTAGTGAGCTTTACTAATTGCGATGACATTGGATAGCAATGTTTTATTGTACAATAAAAATCAACAATTTTGAATGAATTTAACATAAACTAAATGCTCTTGTCCTCTGTTCACAAATACAGAAAAAAACTGTATAAGCAAACAAATACAGTACTGCATACACAAATTAAAAGTCATAATTTACCCACATAAGTTTAACAATAGTGAAAAGTTATGAAGTTTTATTTAAAATGTTCTATGTTACTTTCTCTGAAAACCTGTGTAAGCTCGTTAAAACTTCTGGCTTTCTAACAGGCGCTCTCAACTTTACTCTCGCGTGGGGACCAAAGGTGACGACCCTCTGTCCAACATCTTAAAATCCTTTCACTTGGAATATAGCAATGATGAAAAATTCACTCAGTTCACTAATATCAATAAATGCACATACTCGAAGAAAAGAAAAATTACAGAGATGTCATACTAAAGATGAAGATAAAAATGTGTATGCTCACTTGTTTTTTTTTTTCCTTCTTCTTTTCTATAACTGTACAATATATGTCTGTAATGCGCATGCGTATAAGTTTTAACATCCGGCTACTGCATCGATTCAAGTTCCGGAAGAGATAGCAAGATCAACAAACTTTTTACACAATCTTTAGACGCACATTTCTTTTA
>JBBBDQ010000581.1:3997500-4102500 GCA_037127315.1 Ascarosepion bandense | reverse complement strand
ATCGACATACTATCTCCTGGATTTGAAAAAAGATTTTTAAATCATTCGTCTTTAAAGAATGTCTGAAGAAGCTTGTTAAAGTGAAAGATGTTAGATTAATGATACTTTTTCCTACTTTTACTTATTGAATTAATACCTTATATATATATATATATATATATATATATATATATATATATAAGATTTGCGATTGCTCGCTTTTCATGTATATATTTATATATATATAAAACTGAAAATGTATATATTTATATATATATAAAACTGAAAATGTTTGTCAGTGTCTGCGTGTATCCGTCTGTATTTCTTTACTGATTACTATTAACATACACTCCCAAATATTTAATCCGATTTGTTTCAAAACTTATACACTCCTTGCAAATTTATTATTCAACACAACAAAGAAGATGAAAATGCGCGTGGCTCCTCAGTTTAATCTTGTTTTAATTTCTTATTCCTAAGTATTTTTGGTTAAAGATAAGTTAAACATAGTAAAATTTACCTGGAGAATATCTCTTTTAAAAAGTGGAAGAGTTATCTCACGTATTTAATGACCGCATTTGTGGGTTGTATAAAAACATTAAAAGTAGACTTAAATAGATTTTTAACTAATTTAGTACAGCTGTTTAACGAGTGAAAGGACACAAGCCTGGAAATTTAAAGCTTAAATATTATGTAGAGTATCCTGAATTTTTTGACCAGAAAGAAACTACTATGATTTTCTAAAATGTTTAAAATGCAGTTTTAATTTTATTCAAACTTCTTCAGAACAATATAAAGGGGACGCATATTGATGGTTATAAGAAAATTATATGTATATATATATATATATATATATACAGAGAGAGAGAGAGAGAGAGAGAGAGAGAGAGAGAGAGAGAGAGAGAGAGAGAGACAACAAACCCTATACAATACCAACAAAAAATAGTGCAGATGCAGCAGAATAGTAAAAAAATAAAGAAAAATACCGACACGGAAAAAATAAAAATAAAAAATAAAAAACCAAAAATCACCCCCCAATACAAAATAACAAAAATTAAAGTAAGAAGAAACCAACCCCAAAACAAAACAACAATTACCAGCCCCTAAACCAAATAACAACACGCAAGGCGCCAGCAGTCTAAACCCACACAAGCTAAATAGGAAACCTATCCTGAACTCAGCCACAAACAAACACTTAACCCTAAGACCTTAAAAAGGTCAACAGAACTCAAATTACAAACCAACCCCTCTAACACCTCCCAAAAAAACAAATCCAACACAAAGAAACTAGATAATTCTCATTTCCAAAAAATCACCTGAAGATGAAGCAGTCCACAAATAGGGCTAGTTTCGAAACCCCAAAATTTTTGTGTAGTGATACTATGAATTTATAAACCATTGTAACAACTATTACAGTATATATATATATATATATATATATATATATATATATATATAACATAGTGATGATCCACGTATACTGTCTTAATATGTATAGGAAACACTACTAAAAAGTTGTAAGTTTAAAAATGTATTTTTTTGACAGTATTTGTTTATTTCTATTATTATATTTGATATTTCAGACCGTCCTCGATCCTTCATCAATGATTTTAAAATTTAAATTAGAAACGTATTTCACGAGAGTGTCCGTGGAGCGAGATTGTTTACATCACGTGACGCAGAAAGCGACAGATTTTGAAAAAAATATTTGTAAACTTAAACCTATCTTTAATAATACTTATAGATTTTGTTTTAGAGAAAATTTTGTTCTAGAGAAAACTCTCTCCACGGACGCTCTCGTGAAATACGTTTCTAATTTAAATTTTAAAATCATTTGTTTCTGATGAAGGACCGAGGACGGTCTGAAATATAAAATATAATAATAGAAATAAAAAATACTGTCAAAAAATACATTTTTAAACTTACAAATTTTTAGTAGTTTTTCCTATATATATATATATATATATATATATCGGTCATTCAGCAATGAATTCGAACACTACTGGCGTGTCTTTATATTGTGTACAACATTCTAAAGTCAGCCATCCTCTATCGAGCGCCCGTAGCTCAGAGGTAGAATCGCACACTAACGTAGGTCCGGTCGGGTTTCAATCTTTGCTAGAAGCAATCGGATGGCTAACCCTACTGATAAGCTGTGATACAGCGAAACAGATCTGTCTGCGAATGACTAATTCACTATATATATATATATATATATATAGATAGTCAGTCAGTCATATATACTTTATGACATAAATATGTTATAATACCACTACAAAGGTAGCTATTTTGTTTCGACACTACCCTTGTCTAAGTGATGATGGTGTTAATTTCAAGTTGAAGAATTTTAGAAAGTTCAAAACTTGCCAAACCCCTTAATCAAGAAGACATTGTTACATACTTTGGGGTGATCAATCAAAATACACGTTATTTCTAATTTTAGGAACGTAAAAACACACTCTAAAAATAATTTACTGGGGCATTAATTTTAATATATATATTTATAAAAATGAATTTGTCTGTCTGTGTGTGTGTGTGTGTGTTTGTGCATTTTCATTCTAACAAAACACTTGGTTCGATTTCAGCCAAAATTGGGTCGTCCGTCGATAATGACATGAACCTTTTATATACGCAAGCATCTTTTGAATCGATTTATAGCGTACGGCAGAAATCACCGAAACGCTTAAAATTTACGAACTCTTCTCCTCCGGGACATCTTATGCGAATTCAACCGAAAAAGTTAACTTGTAGATCAAGATCCGAACCTTTGATGTACATAAAAATTTTTCGAATCAATGTTCGTCAAAAATCAGGGACAAACATAATTTTTTGGTGGTATTTTGCGCACTTTTATATATTTCTCCAAGACGCTTCACTCAAACTCAGCCAAAATCGAGTTACTGGAAGATAAATATCTGATGCCTTGATATACGAAGAAAAAATTGCAATTGACACAGAGGGTGTGACAAAAATTAATGGAAAATATTGCTTTTTGCGATGGTTTATTTCTCCGAAACGCTTAGTTTTTTTCCAACAAAAATGGGGTCTTTTTCGTAAATTCTACCTTATCATGTACCATAACAATTTCAATTTTCTACAAGGTGCTAACCCATTCGGAGTTGCAGGGACAATACACCCACTTTTTCTGCGTCACAACGTCATCGTATCACATTACAGGCTTCCGTAAACCCCGCTCCCGTTCTTCTAATTGTCCATACCTCATTCCTGTTTATTGGCAAAATTTACCAAAAAGAAATCCTGTTTTACAAACACAATAAAAACAAATACTTATTTCGCAATTTTTTAACTTAAGCGTTCCGCAATCTCATACTTTTTGCTTTTTGAATAAACACTTGAACTATCATTTAAACATAACGACTAAAAAGAAAAAAACAACCCAGTCAATTCCGTGCTATATAGCTAGTATTTGATTAAAAAAGAAACCGTTATTAGTAATTGATTATTTGTTTTACTTTACAATAAGAATTAAAAAAATTATTTAAAAAGATAGTATATATATTTATCATGAATTAATGTTGGAAACTTACGAACTTTGAATTCTAAATTTGACAAAGCATTAGATGTTGATTATTGTAAAGTTATTCAAATAAGAAACGGGAAGAAAGTAAATAAATTCACTCACACAAATACTGAAGATGAAATTTTGATCTCGAAATATTAACAGTTAATAAATAGGTAATAACCAACACCTTCTTTACCTTCCTTTATTTTACTAAATGCATTGTGACATTGTGACCTACCCATACACCATATATATATATATATATATATATATATATATATATCTGTAAATTCAAATAAAACTTAGTGGGGATTTTCAACATGTTATTTTAAGGCATGCGTTCTTCGACCCTTTATAAACAGAGAACAAGGAAACATTCTAAGCACAGAGATTAACTTTTACAAGGAGGTGGCATTTTCTGCGACTTCAGATTGTAGGTATCCACGTTTTGGTCTCTGGTGTCGAAGAGCAATAGGTAGAAATGCGCTTTCCACCGCAGTATTTTCACAAAGCTGATGATTTTTTTTTTGTGAGAGAAATGTTGAATGAATGTAGATTGGGATAAGAGTTATTTTTCAGGGAGTATTCCTGGCAGAATGTACCATGATAGGTGCGTGGGGTGAGCTTGAATTCACGAAGGATTAATTCTGAGAAAGCCCAACTACGATAATTAGAGGTATCTTTCCCAATCCTTTTAATTATATTTTTCTCTCTGCCAACCTGATATGTGTCAGTAATCTTATTAGAAGGTTAAAGTACTGGGAAGGTTCAGATTTGTAAATATTCTTAGATTTATAAGCCTTAACCCAAATTTGCTTCGAGTCCCTATTGGATTTAGAATCCTTTTCTAACATCATTTGGAAAGGGTTTAAATGCTACTTGAATTTCATCTTGGATACAATATTAAGTAGGTCCTTTTCGAATGGATCTAGGAACTTACAGGGAGGTGGCATTTTCTGGGACTTCAGATTGTAGGTATCCACGTTTTGGTCTCTGGTCTCGGAGCGGAATAGATAGAAATGTGCTTTCCACCGCAGTCTCTTCCCAAATATATATATATATAAAATCGAAAATCTAAGAGTGAGCCAATAACCTACCATGGTTTTGCTTAACAGCTCGTCAGGGAAAAATTGGCCAATGTTAAGCGAAACCGTGGTAGGTTATTGGATCACAAAATAGATTTGAGATTTTGCTTGCTCTACTTTCGCCTTTCTTGTCAAGTGGCCGGTATATGTACTCGGTAATGGTCGTTAGCATATCAGCAGTAGACCTGGTGAAGCAAAACCCGTACTGTTTGTCAGAGAGAAGCCTACTATATATATGCATATATCTATACATATACATTAATGCTTATATATATGTGTGTGTGTTAGGTACCTCCACAGAATCGTTGTAAAACAGCATAATATGAAGAAAAATGGCCTGAAACTTAATAAAAAACAACATAAAAAATGTTTTTGTTATTATTAAGAGAAAAGATGAAATTATTTTTTTTAATTTTTGAAATTTTCAATCACTTCTAACACGTTCCAAACTTTAGTAAAAATCTTGTTTTGATTTTAGTTACGGGAGTTTACAATGGAAAACGTAATATTACATAATTCAGTTTTTTTTTTCATTGACAAACACATTAATTTAGAAGTTCTTGCACAAATCACATAAGTGTTGGATTTTAATGAAACTTTCAGGACTTATTCACAAATAAACGAAATTATTTTTAAATTATTATTTTAATAACATTTTTGTAAATATGTATTTTTTTACATCTGTTAACCCCACTCCACGTAAACTCAAGAGATTTTAAGAAATTCAGTTTTGCTGAGAAATTTGGTCTTATTAGTTAAACGCGGGACTCATTATCAAATGTAAAGCATCTTTTATTTTTTTAAATATTTTGCCTTTATTTTCGAAGATCTGCTCTCAATATTAAAATAAAAATTGCAAGAAAACTATGATATTTAATTTGATAAGATTTTAATTGCTTTAATAAATTATATATATTAAATACATTATAGTGTAAAGAAAAAATTCACTTAATAAAAAACTTTTAAAAGAATTGTTTTTATCTTTTATTATAATAATTTATGATGTTTGAAAATATTTTTAAAATACTTCAAAGATTTGTTGTCTTTAGATTTTTAACTTATTAAGTGAAGATTTATTTGCTAATTGAAAATAAAAAGTTTAATAAAAATGGTCGTGCCTTCGTATTTTAAAAATATTTTTTAATTTTTTTGTGAAATTGTAGTTTTTTTCTTTGTATGGTACATTAAAAAGTCATGTGTTTCTCGGTTTCTACCTTTTACAGAAAAAACTTGTTCAATTATGTCACTTGTAATCGCCGTGCGCATATCTTATATTGGATCTGTCGATCTGTCATCACATTTCAAATACGGTGAAAAGGTCAGAATGTTCGACTCCGCGTTTAAGAAACAGTGTTATACTAAATTTCATGCTATAAATAAGTAATACATGTATAAATCAGATCATTTAACGTTAAATTTGTTAACTTTCCAGAACTAATGTGTCTCAGATGCATATTTTAGTATTGCAAGAGATTTAAATTAACTTTTAACTTTCTTTATAAATGTGCCGATCGATCAAAACGGCTGAAAAATTGATAAATTAAAAAGAAATCTCAAAATTTTAGATTCCAATCACTATAATTTCTGTTTAAAAGACACCAGAGAATTTTGCTTATTGGAAATAGTAAATTTAATCATTTAGATTTCAATTAAAACTAAAATAAAAATTTCAAAAAAAAATTTTCATTTTCAAAAATTCAATTTACAACTTAGTTATCGAAAAAAAGTAAAGGTACCTAAAATATATATATATATATATATATATATATATATATATATCACTTTTACTGAGCAACTCCATGCCGACTTCGAAGCTTAGTGAGGACGCCTTTATAATAGATTCATTAATTGTGGCTGATATTTTTCAGCTGAAAAAGAGCTTTGCCCTGATGAGTGAACACATAATAACGGCTTCCTCTCGAAGGGTCGACGTTCGCATGGACCTTCTCAACAAAAGTGCCAAATTCTTTACACTAAAACTATATAGGCTCTAACTCTCTTCGAATATTGAGCAATTTACGATAAAAAGTATGTTTGCCAAAGTGCCTTTTATAAGTAAATCTACTGAAAAATGAATTATCTAAGTTAAAAAACTATCACAACCCAACATTTTCTCATTTTCTCTCTCTCTCTCCCTATATATATATATAGGGAGGGAGAGTGGCTGTCTATCTACAATAATGAGCTGTGATGCAGCAAAACAGCCTTATATGTAGATGACGAATATTATGCTCTCATTATGATTGAGCACTACAGAGAGGAAAATTTGAAAAAAAAAGTTACCACTTCGGTGGTATATGCATAACTTTTCCGCAATTAATTGAGTTCTTTCGGGGACTGGCGTGCGTATACGCCGCTTATATATAACACGCTAAAATTTCGCTACTCTGATTCCATGTGCCTATGGTTTAGGAGTTAGCGACTCCGACTGACACCAAATCGGTCGATTTTCGGTTCCGGCCGGAGGCGAGTAGATGTCTATCCGCACTGATGAGCTATGATACAGCGAAACAGGTTTGTATGTAGATGACGAATATATATATATATATATATATATATATAGAGAGAGAGAGAGAGAGAGAGAGAGATTATGTGATATTGAGAGTAAGAAAAAAACCAAATGACCCTAAAGAGTGAAGACATTGCAATAATGATCTCACGAAACTCCGAAATCGCCAGTACCGAAATAACACCGCTCAAATGACAAGTTTATCCACTTTAATTCTATTAACGTGCTATCTTTACCCTGATATCAACCACGTTATGATAAAGGAATCTGTTTGCCTAATATCTCCACTGGTAAACTACTGAAAAAAACCCAGCAATTTTGACGCTAGCTATCTCTGTAAACGACCCTCTATTTAGCTCTACTTTCGATATAGATTTATGAAGGAGAGAAATTTGACTGTATTATTACAAGATGATATCCTTTCATTAAAGATGAATTTGCAACACTTACTGGAGAAAACGAATGCTGTCCAATTGGCGCTTCACAATCCTCATATTTACTTGAAAGTGGTTTTGCAATATAAAAGAAAACGCCCTATATACTTCAATTCTACTCAAAATGAACTAATTTCGCTTTTTACTCGGTGACATGGCCTTGTTCCAGACTAAGCCTATCTTCATTCAATCTGGGCTATTTTTTAAAGATATGGAACCAATGTCATTTTTCATTTTTTTCTGCTTATCCGCAACTTTATTTAGACTTTTTCGTTCCTAACCGAATGGTCGCAATGGAGAATCTTTCAATTTGCCTCGATGGAATTGTTCCTTGACCTTAAAAGATTGATCCTATCCTCATAGATGCCAATCCCAAGCAAAAGAAATGGAGGATACGGAAGAGCAGTCAATGAGAAGCCTGGGGTAGAATCTTTCGTGTCCGGCTCGCCCTGAATAGACCTGAAATGGACAATGGAAAATGCAAGCAAAGTCAACCGATGAGATAAGTGCCGGTTACCGTATATAGTTAAAGAAATTTTACTTTTTTTTTCTTCGACTTGCTGCGAGTCAAAAGAAAAGAAATTATTTGCTGGAGGGTTAAAAAAAAAAAAAGAAGAAAAGTGTAGTGATGTGCAAATTTCAATACTGCAACGAACTTGCGAATCTATTCATATTAATTCATGGAAATTCATTTCTCAACGAACACTATCGGGTATCAGGATGGTAATATACGTCTTTTGACAAATCGAGCTCTACCCAGGTTGTGTGACATTATTATTTTTTTTAATTTCGCAAAGAAACTTTAAATCTTTTTAAAAAGTATGTGAAAAAAGTTTAGTTTTAAATCTTAAAGTTAATGGTACTTAATTTTATTTCTAGTAATTAATGTTAAATTGATACGACACATTTACACATCTTTATATAATGGTATATCTTACTCTCTCTCTCTCTCTCTCTATCTATCTATCTATCTATCTGAACAAAAAACTAATACCAAAATAATAATGTTTCAGATTATTGTTGCTGAATAATATCCTGTTTAATATATATATATATATATATATATATATATATATATATATATATATATATGCATACAGACCTCTTCAAAATATTAGAACGGCAAAATCAATTCCTTTTTTTTAATGTTTTTCACTGAAGACATTTGGGTTTAAAATCAAAACATTAATCTGAGACAAGTGTTCCGAATTTCAAGTTTTATTTCCTGATATTTACATGTAGATGTGTTAGACAAAAAATCTCCATTCCGTTCTGATTGCCCAAAGTTAATTTCAGATATGGTTCAAGCGTTCGACTACCTTCGTCAGTATTTCTTCTTAAATCGTTCCTTTACCAATTATTTTTACTCCCACCCAGTTTTTCCGCCCATTCGTAAATCCACAAGTAGGTGATCCGCTGCCTTCTCCCATCTTCTTGCCCTGTGGGTGTCAAATTCTTCAAGCCCTCATTTATGTAACTAATATAATTGTTACGATACAAATCTACTTTAATTTCATTTTCGTGGCCTTAAAAAAGTCAATAATCCATTTAACTCTACGCAGGAATAGACCGGAAGACTGAGTTTACAACCAGCTTTAAAGGGATCGGCTTCTTTTTTAGAATATGTACGTTGTGGTGCAATGGATATCGACTCGGAACGAAAGATCGGGGCGCCGAGTTCGAATTCCAGTTGAATTCCTTTCATTCACGTACGCACAACTACCCTTGCGAAAGGTATTAATCCGTCTCTTCCCTCCAGTCATGGGTTAAATAATTGGACATTGGGTTCTATAGTCTTGGCTGCCAACCAGTCTAACTTAGAAAGCAATGGCAACCTACTACGGGATAATCTTTTGGCCAGTCAGTCATGTCTCTTTCGAGACATGATCGCCTAAAGCGTGTATCACGTTTGGCACTTAACTGACTCTAGATACAACTATTTTAGTACATGTCATACCCGTACAACACTGATAGTTTATGTAAATCATGTGAATATTCTAGACGTGCGGTTAACGTAGGTGCTACCGGCGTGCAAAACGGAATCAGTAGTTGAAATTCGCCAGGTTCAGTTGAGTTAACTTCGTACTAATGTGTCTGTTGGTAAATAGTAGATCAGTTAGTACTCTTTCGCCTTCGAAGTCTAGCTAGTATGAATTCTGTACCACCGTGTAAAGTAGTTAGTATTGTCAAACATCGATCTGTTTATAGGATGCGTGGATCGCGTAACAGTTATTGCGTAAGTGAAATCGGTGTGACATATTCCAAATCTAGTTTTGTTTGCTGCGTTTGTTTTTACACAAATGCGATTGGGAAACGCGTTGCGATGTCATTTCCTTACAGATGAGGTTTGCATAGCAGAGCAGAATTGGTCTTTAAGCTTTGAACGGTGTTGGAGAAACGCACGTAATCGTTTCTTCCTTTCCCAAAACGCACGACATATAAATAATTCAAAGATAGATTTAAAGTTTCTTTGCGAAAAAAAAAAAATGGCATTGAGTTATGGATAGCTTCAACAATATAATTTCGTTCTTTTCACTCTTTTCCGTAAACAGGTTTTGCTAACTAGATTTTTTTAAAATCCCCACACTATTTAATATTTTTGAATTTATCGCTAACATTTTTGCCAAGATTTACAAACTCTCCGTTTCCTTCAATTTAACAAACCAATCGATGAAATTTGAATAAGCTGATTTGTTTGAAAAAATACTTTGGCAAGAACCCGACTTTTCGGTTTAATAATTTCTTTTATTTAATAAAAATTTATGGTAAACAATATTTAAAAAAAAAATTCATTTTCCTTTTTCCTATTTGAAAACGAAGAATAAGTTCTTAGTATTTCTTACTCTTGAACATGCAGCATACCACTGACCATGCGTAAATATTTATTTCTGAAAGCAAAATACAACTTTTGACGCGTTTGAAATAGTGATTGGTCTATAGTTCTCGTGAACACAGGATGATCTGAAAACTGGATTCTTGTATATAAAAACTTAAAGAAAAGTTATGCAAAAAACAATATTGCATTTTTATTAAATTATTATTTATTTTAATCGTTAAATTGTTTTGTTAAATATTGTATTTTGTGTATTAAATAATAAAAAATTAATTTTAAAAAAGAACAAATTATTGTACCAATCTATGTCCGCTAGTAAAACCAATTGTACCCACTTACCTGTTTGCACATCTCAAAATTAGTTTCGATTGGTCAATGTATGTCTATTTTAGAGAATGAGACGGACAGACGCCACAGAATTTTATATATAGAATATACATACATTTATTGATTATTGTTTGTTTATTTTTCATAACTTGTGTCATTTTTCCCAGAAAATATTAGATCCCTCTTCAACAAGTAAGCGGTAACAAGAGCTAATATAACTTTTAAAATATGCAGGAAACTAATCCAATATCATTCTCAAAAAATTATGGCAGTTCAAAGACAATATAATAGATTAATCATGATTTCCTACGTTCTGGGGGGATATAGAGCTTACGTCTATATCATCCTGAAACAGCGGTTCTCGTACGATCACAGAAGTTAAGCAACGGTGAGTCTGGTTAGTACCTATATGGGTGGCCGCTTAGAAATGCCAGGATCTTGGCTGTGCATGAGGTGTAATGAATAAGAATTCGTAATTGAAAATCAGAGAGCCGAGTTCGAATTCCAGTCTGGTTTGTTATAGACAAATATACTTAAGAAAAGTATGTCTCCCCTTAATTATTAAAAATTGGTATCAGGAAATAATTATTATCTCCCCAAAATTCATAAACTCTAAAATTATTTTCGGTTTTTTTAAGTAAACTGCAAAAGGTTCGTTATCCGTAAAAAAAAAAATCGAATTATTCAACTCAGAGATTAAATTAAATGTAAATGAAAAATTAAATTAAAATCTGCGTATAGACTGTTTTATTCGGACTGATAAACACATTTTAGATTTTGTAATGATAAAAAGAATTTAGGATGTGTGTTGTAGTGCATTGAATATTGGCTCGGAACGAGAAATTGGGGAGCCGAGTTCGAATTCTAGCTGAATTCATTGCATTCACTTTCGCACAAATACCCTTGGGAAAGGTATTAACCCATCACTTTCCTCCAGTTATTGGTTAAATAACAGGACAGATTAGGTTCTATAGCCTAGGCTGGCAACCAGTCCACCGCAGAAAGCAATGGCAACCTACTAAGGGATAATCTTCTGCCCAGTCAGCCATGTCTCGAAAGAGACATGATCGCTCAAGCGTGTATCACGTATGGCACTTAACTGACTGAATGATAAAAATTGCAAAGCAATGTCAATTGATGCTTCAGTGATGTCTGTAATTGTTTGATAACTGGCAAGAGAAGTTAGTGTTCGAATCCAGAAATTTGTCAGGAATGCTGATTTTCAAATCATTTAGGTTTTCACATTTTTAAGAACTGACACAAAGCAACCATTTTTTTCTCGTGTGTTTCTACCGATGTGTAATCTTTTCTTCATAACAATGTCAGATTTTTATAAATCTGACTCATTCGTTTGGGAAATTATATATTTATCTGTACTTATTAGTGGGGTGACATTACGTTACAAATTTGTAAATCCTTCTCTGCACACAGCAGTGTATGGCTGTGTGAGTGTATACAAATCGAGGGTGAAGTTTTTGTTGTTACTAGAGATTGCGCTTGTGTGTATTTCGTGTGAGGATTTGTTTAATGGCGTATAAAAGATACTTTTGAAGTCGTTTTTTGTGTGTGGCAGGATGGGTAAAGAAATTCACTCCCGTTTTTTTCCCTTTCTACGAGGGCTTTTCAACTAAAGCAAACTATAATGGAGTACGGAAAATACAAAAAATGAGTTATGGGAGGGGACAATTCTGCAAAAATACACAGAAGCATTCTGTTTTTCGTAGGTGTCTATTCATTAACGAATATATAGAATGGCTATGAATGTTTAGGTAGGAGGAAGAAGACGAGATTGAATAAAAGAGTTATTTTTTTAAAAGACCATAATATTAGTAATGCAAAAAGAGCCAAAACATAGTTGAATAATATTAAGAGAATAAATGTTGAAGATAATATTAAGAGCAACTGTATGTAATATTAATGGGATATAAAAAAAAAATGGTGCAACATCCGTAAAAGGAAATCATGCTGAAAAAGTAAAGACGAAATTCATTTTTTATGTTGAAGCAAATGAAAAAAAAAGTGACGATGAGATTGAGGAAAAGATCGGTGAAAAGGTGAGAGAAAAAGCAAAAATAGAACAAAAAAACTGAACTACTTGAAGACAAAGAGGAAGATGAAAGAGAGAGAGAGAGAGAGAGAGAAAGAAAAGAAGACGAGGTTTAAGAAAGAGGAAATAAAAAAGAATTGGAGGAGAGAAAGAGTAGAAAGAGAAAAAAATGACTTGAATAAAAAAGGAAGCAACAAAAGGGAAATAAAAGATAGAAAAGACAAACAGAAAGGGGAAGTAAGAAGAAGTAGTAAAAAAGAAGAGAAATAAATAAAATGCAGGTGAAAAAAATGGAAAACGATAGGAAGAAAAGAATAAATAAAATGAAGAGGAAGAAGATAAAATAGAAGTAGAGGAAGGACTAGAGAAGAAAAGAAACAGGAAGAACGAATAAGAAAATGATAAAAAAAAGCAAGAAAGATGAAAACCATACAAAAAATGTGACTGATGACAATAATAAAAAAAGAAAAGAAGTGAAAAAGAGAAAGGCAAACAAAAGATAAAATGGCAAGAAAGAAAAAAAAGAAATCAGATAAAAATGAAAAAAATGGAAACAGGAGAAAATATGATGAGATGATAAAGAGAAAGAGAAAGATAAAAACAGGTGGTAGTGGTGGTGGCGATGGTGGATTTGAAGAAAAAGAAAAAAATTCATCTGATAAAAAGTACAAGAAATATTTTTCTTAACCAAGTTACAACCAAGCGGACTTGATAAGGAAAAGTGAAAAAATAATTCAGCGGAAGGAATTCAAAATTTTTTATTGAATCAAAGTAATAAAAAAAGGAACATTCGACGTAGAGACAACCTTGCTAAAACGACAAAGGAAAGAAAAATATTAACGTCAAAAAGATGAGATTTGAAATCTAAATGAAAAATAAAATTCATCAACTCATTCAAACGACTACCAAGGAAAATATTAATATGAAAAAAAAAAAAAGAAAAAAACCTGAAGAATAACTATTTTACTCTTTATTTAGAAGAAAAGAAAAAATAAGATTCGGAAGAAAAGGAAGAAAAAAGAAGAGGAAGAAGAATAAAAAGCAAGAAGAAAAAAATTAAAAGAAGATGAAAAAGAAGAAGAAGAATATAAAGAAGACGAAGAAGAAAGAGCAAGAAGAATCAAAGTAAGAAGAAAAAGAAGATGAAAAAGAAGAAGAATAACACGCAGAAGAAGAAGAAGAAAAGGAAGCAGAAGAAAAGAAAGAAGAAAAGTAAAAGAATAAGAAGAAAGATAAAGAAGAGGAAGAAGAATAAGATACAGAAAAAGAACAAGAAAACAAGAAGAGGAAGAAGAGGAAGAAGAATAAGATACAGAAAAAAAAGAACAACAACAAAAGAAGTAGAAGAGGACGAAAAAGAGGAAGAAGAATAAAATGCTGAAGAAGAAGAAGAAGAAGAAGAAGAAGAAGAAACGGATAAAGAAGAAGAGGAAGATGAAGAAGAAGAAGAAGATGTAGAAAAAAGAAGAGAAAGGAGAAGAATAAGATGCAGAAAAAGAAGAAGAAAAGCAAGAACTGGAAGAACGAGTAGAAGAAACAAGAGTAAGAAGATGTACTGATAATAGTATGAAAAATAATAATAAGAAAAATAACGCTTTATTAATCTTAGCTTAGATGTGACACAAAGCCGAAAGTATTTTGCATCCAATGGAAATCGAACTCACTACGCATTCGTAGTTGATCTAGCAAGATAATCTTGCTTACCATTACCTCACGTCGCGGTGACTATTTATTGACTAAATGTAGCTTAGATGTGACACAAGGCCGAATGTAAGGAACACCCAGCGAGGACAGGATGAAGAATAGCAACAGCAGCTATAGGAAAAAAAAATTAAACATGACACGAAAGATTAATTTTAATAATAATATAATATGAAGACGACGAAAACATGGATAACAACAGAAGCAAGAAAAAAGAAGAAACGACAGCACGAAGAATTAATATTAACATCAATAATAATAATAATAATAATATGAAGAAGAGGAAAAAGAAAGAAGTAATATTATTGCATAAAAGTGGAGTTTATAGAAGAAGGAAGAAGAAGAAGAAGAAGAATGAAAATGGTGACACGTGATTTGCTACGTAATTTGAAGATGGCCCTAAATGTGTCAGGAAGTGATGTTATTGAGTAGCTTTCTTTGTGTAAAGTCATATATCCTTGTCAACTTGAAAAAAAAAATCGTTCAAATACGTATAGTCAACAAAAACGTTACTTATATACACATTATCGATTGGACAATGGGCTTGTCGATAAAGATGCCAAAGCACAGAGGAAAAGGAACAAAAATAATTTCTCTCGTGTATTTAGATTAACAAGAAAGAAAAACAGTGCTGGAAATGTTTTGCTCTAATATAAAAACGATGTACTCAGAACGGAATTGATTTATTCATTGATTTGTTTCTTTACGGGTTATCAATCCTTTGTGGAAACACATTTTGAAGCTGAAACACATTTTGAAGCTGAAACACATTTTGGAGTTTAAGAATTAAAAAAAAAAATTGCCAGTGAATATTGCATTACAATTTTTTGAAGAAAATAATTTTTGCAGATACAATCGTACTATTTATCCTATGGGAAAATAAATGAATTCCCGAGTATAATTGCGAGTAAGTCAATGTAGAGAACGCGACCAGAACTCGAACCCGGCTTTTGGAGTTCTCATTCACACCGCTTTTCATTACCCCATCTACAAGGGCACGGCACAAAGAGAATGTTCTAATATGAAATACTAGCAGTATAGCCCAATGTTTCTCGGGTGTAATGAAAACTTTAAAACTAATCCATGGTCCTGGAGCTCAGACCATTTGGACGTTGGTACGAAAGACTAAAAAGCAATAGTTGTTTCCAGTTAAAGCGAAACCGTAGACTGAAAGATAAATGAATGGATGTAAGTCAAATTTTGATTTCCTGCTATCGATATCAAATAAGTTTTTCATTGGAAACTGAATTTTGAAGGCTAAATAAGTCCTCTGAGTAAATGCTATAATGGCTGAGACTAAGAACTACAATTATACCTAGTTAGAGCCAACCCCGAAGTAAAAACTAAAATAAAACGGCTGAAAAAAATACAGACATACAGACAGATAATTAGACACACACTCAAACATCTTGCCTTTTATTATCGATTTTCTGCACTATTGTAAGAACTGCAACCTTGAAAATATTTTCTGCACTATTGTAAGAACTGCAACCTTGAAACTTCTGAATATAGTTTCTTATGTCTTTGTCTATGAGTGTATCAAATGTGATTAAAATCGGACCACTCTTTCTATAACCCGTTTTTTTAGATTATCGATTTTCGATATTTATTGGCGGGAACGTCGACACAAAACCTATCTAAGAACACTCGCAGATGCTTATAGTACAACTGTGTAAAATTTCAAGAAAATCGGTTTAACCGTTTCGGAGGCTATAGTTAACGGACACACACACACACACACACACAGAGAGAGAGAGAGAGAGAGAGAGAGACAAAGTTCCATTTATAAATAAGTTTAGATGAACTTTTGAATAAAACTAGTAAAATAGATTATTTTTTCCATTCCTTTCGATCAACTGTATGTTACGTTTAATTTGAAAAGCCTCTTCAATGTAATATATCCCTTGTGGATCATGGCCTTCCGCGGCTTTTTTAATAATTATATCGCCCTAAGCAAGGCATTTTACTGCCACTGTTTTGCAGGGGGTTATATAGGAGGAAAGTTATGAGAAGGAGTGACAGGTTATAGGGGGTGTCAAGAAATGGGTAAGAGAAGAATGAGAATTCTGATGAGAGTGAAGTAGATGATAAAGAGAGAGAGAGAGAGAGAGAGGATGCATGTTAATGAGATAGGAGATGACTATTGACTTTACATTTAAATTCTTGGAGATTGTAGCTGTCGGGGAAGCAAGAAATTTGAAGTAAATTTTACAAGCAGGAAGTGCGAGAAAAGAAGCTGTGTGAGGAGAATTTGCGTTTACATTTTATTCGTTTCACAGTAAAAGGGTGGGACCTAGTTGCTAATCTTGTCGCTAGAGTAAATTTATATATAGGGGTACCAGTGAGCTAAGTTTATCGGGGCAGAAGCCGTGAAAGTATTTGTAGAAGAGAGACGGGGAAGCCAGATTGCGCCCAAGAGAAAGTGACTATCTGAGCTGCCAAGTCGAGATTGGTCACATTACAGATTCTCCGTTGGATTTTGTCAAGGACACCTAAGTGGATAGCAGGAGCTCCCGACCAGATATGGCTTCAGTATTCAATGCACAGGTAGATTTATATATGTGCAGGATTGTTTCAGATGGGAAAAACTTCCTGGCCTTACACAAAGAACCGACTTTCTTAGCAGCGGATTTAGCTATGGATTCTATATAGTCATGCCACTTTCGGTCTGTTGTGAGAGTTAACCTGAGGAGGTGCAGTGTTTTACTTTTAGGGAGACTAGTCTATCCATGCTAATGGCGGGTAGGAGCGATTGTCTGTAATGGTTAATAAATAGCAGCTTCGTTTTGGAAGGATTAAAATTCACGAGCCATTTTTTACCCCAGTCAGCCAGAGATTGGAGGTCATTTTCAAGCTCGGCAGCGAGGTTTGCTTTGTCAACCTCAGCAGATATTTGATTGAGGCGTGAGTAAACCGTAGTGTTGTCAGCGTCTATGCCTACTTGGGATTTTATTATATGGGTGGGGAGATCCTGAATGTAGATAAGGAAAAGCTTAGGACCTATTTTATTTGTTTAACATTATTCATATTTTTAATGTCTACGGCTTTATCGTGTTGAATACACCGGTTCTCGTCCGATCGCCGACGTTAAGCAACATTGATCCTGGTTAGTACTTAGATGGGTGACGTTTGGGGGTAGTAGGTACTGTAAGCGTAGAGCGTTAACCCGAGGATACTTCCTGTCATACGTAGCTCTTAACATTCATTGTTCCTTTACCATCCCCCAACTCTCCGTTCTACCCCCCATCAAAACATGCTCTTCAGGTATATTACTTACTGTTTCCTTGTACTGCTTTTGATATGGCCTGTGAGTATCAAATTTTCTTAGCCTGCTTTACTCATTTTTAATGTGCAGGTGGTGTAACTAATAACAGCTTAGAATGAGAAATCAGAGAGCCTATTTCGAAGTCTAGCCTAGTTCGTTGCATTTACATCTTCGCAAATATTTTTTTGGAAAGCGTAAATCCAACTATTACGTACCATACTCGATATCAACTAAAGTAGTAGAACATTTATCTGCAAGCTCTACAAGATTGAATATTTAGTCGCTACACAACAAGAAAAAATAATGATTCACGATCTTGGGACTTATAGCCTCATCATTATTGTCATATTCGCGACGTTTCCGCCGTTGTACGCTTCGGCTTTCTTCAGGTGATATACGTTGGAATTTCGAACGGAACCTTTTATCTAGTCTACGGTGGTAGAATATTCTAGTTCCACCTGCTTGCCTTTCCTGGATATCTCAGTTTTAGTTATTTCTCTTTAGTAACACGGTCCTGGGAATGACAGTACACTGCATCCGGCATCAAGGCCTCTGATTGGGAGGTTGTGAGGTGCATGGAACTACCTCTTAATTGCTGTTGTTCTCAGGTAGACCCTTACCCGGAATGGTAACACCTGTTAGGGTCCGAGCTAGGGGCAAATAGTTAACCCTCAAACTGGGATCAAAACACTATGGAAGTATAAAAATAGACTTTTATAAAAATATATACATAAAAATAGACATTTATATAAGAATATACATTTTTGAAGGAAAAATATTACGAACAATACTTTTTTGAAGAGAAAAATATTAATTTAACACATTTTTGAAAAAGAATATTCTCAGCAAAACATTTTTGAATACAAAACTAGAAAACTTTTTCAGATTTTTAAAATAAAAACGAATACAAACGAAACATTTTCATTAAAATCTAACTAAATTTACCTTCTCACTATAACCGAACATTTTTTTAAAAATACCTTAAAACTTCACCTTTTTGGTATTAAATAACCCACAGATATGCTGTTAAACAAAATTTAAACTCAAATCTTAAGTAATTCAACTTTCCAAGTTTTTGTTCATCTCTTCTGCTGCCAGGTATTGAACTCAAAAACTTTGGGGTTAAGACATTGGATTACTTCAATCAACAATTTATCCACATGAAACCAATTTTCGAATAATTATTCGTACAATTCAAAACAAGTTTCGGCATTAAATAACACATAAGGAGTTGATAAACCATAAAAAACAACAAATCAATTAATTCTATTTATATATCCTAGAAGATTCAACAGTATCTTTTCGATTCGAAGTATAAGTAACTTTCTTCTCTTTTTCAAATTTTGTTTTCACTCTCCATTCACTGAGTCAGCGAAGTCAATCTGTTCAGTTAGTTAACCCATAGCTGGAGGGAGAAGAAATGGTTTAATACATTTCCCAAAGGTAATTCCGCCTAAGCGAATACAACAAATTCAACTGGAATTCGAACTCAGCACTCTGATCTCTTATTTTGTAGCAATATCTATTGCACCACAACGCACGTTCATGAGTCAGTCTGTTGAGTTCCATACGTGATACACGATCGGGCGATCATGACTCGAAAGAGACATGACTGGCTGGGCAGAAGATTTTCCCGCAGTAAGCTGACATTACATACTTCGGTAGACTAGTTGCCAAACAAGGTTATAGAACCCAATATTTCTTAAATAACCCATTGCTGGAGGGAAGAGACGGATTAATACCTTTCCAGTGGTATTTTTCGAAAGTGAATGAAATGAATTTAACTGGAATTCGAACTCGGTTAATATCCGAGTCGATATCCACTGCACAGCAACGTACATCATTGAGTACACTTCTGTAAAACGGTATCTGTGTTGCCTCAAGTCTACTTATCTTCCTTTAGAATATATTCTATAACATTTATTGTCATACAGAAGGATTTTTATTGCATAACAACTCAGTAATCTTTTCTAACGAAAGTTTCAGGTTTGTTAGTACTTTAGAAGGTACAGTTGACTGAAATTTCAGCGAAGCCATAGGATGAATTCAAATTCGTTTGAAGGGTCTATTAGAAATTAATTCACTTGAGATTTATGAGTTTTATGACGCCCCGTGAAAAGAATGTTTTGGGTGAACTTTAGTGTAAAAAATAATTAAACATATAAATACAAATAGAGTTCTTAAGGTTTTCATTCGATCAAATGGAAAATAACTACTGGCAAGGTTTTAAGCCGATCGCCTGATTTATTCTTTTTTGTCACTTAATCAGATAGACAGAGAAGCATATAAAATTCAACCTGATGGTCGTTAAAAAAATAAAAATAAAAAATAAAAATAAAAAAATATGAAGAGAAGGTCGGTGAAAGAAAATCGCTCTCAAATTGACAAAAAGAAGGCAAATTCCCATTAAGCCACAACTTGACAGACGCGTTTGGTTGGAGGAGTTTTACTTTGACCTTTCATTGTCCATTTAACACTAAACTCCAAACTGAATCTTTTTTTTCTTGTTTGTTTTCGCTGTTTTATGCAATATTCCCATTTCCGTTCGCGTCCGACCCGACTTAGCACTCGGTGATTTGACACCCCAGGGCAGATATCGATAGATCTACCTGAAATGTGTACTCAGGTGTCGAGGTCAGTGTTCTCAGTGTGTGCGCAGGGATGAACGGGTAGTATTGTCCCAGTCGCGTTAAGAGGGAGTTGGAAATATTCGAGGTCTATTGCCAGTCATTAGACGAGAAGCGACGACATATCTCACAGGGCCAAATGCATTCTTCTTTGTACTGTATCTCTCCAGGACATGGATAAGTATGGTTCTCCACAACTTCTTGTCTTCTGTAGCTCTAAGTGAAATTTGTCTTTTCCATATTTCTCCTAATACCCGTTCTGTCAACCATTTACATAAGCTCGTTAGGCATGTTATTTGCTGCTTTCCTCTGCCTCTCTTGCCTTCAATATATCTTGTGAGCGTCAGTTTCTTCTAGCTATCTTTTATCATTATGTATCTTAGAAAATTTAATTGTCGCAAATTAAATCAGATTATTAATTTATTTTTTGCTTTCATTTTGTTACAAATTGATTGCTTTCCATAATTTTAGTCCATGGTAGTCACAGTATTCTTCTATAGAATTCCTTCAAATCTCTTTGTCATCGTCAAAAAGAGTATCCAGCATTCACTGTTAGAATAGAACTGATATTATGCCATTCAGTAGTCTTTTCTCTATTTCTATCCAAATATATAAAGTACAAAAATATTTACTAGTTTTCAGGTGGATCAGATAAAATATATATAAGGTTCCCCATTAAGACGGATTAAAGTTAGCAGTAAATAAAACAGTGTTATTGATGAAATATTATTGATTTCAATATTGGATGATCTTATTTGAGTCATGGCAATTATGGGCTAAATTGAATGCTATATATGTCGAAGTTTCGTGATTTCAACAGAACGACACCACATGCCACAGCCAATAAAACTCTGGTGATACCAACCGAGCAAAAGCGATGGACCGGATGTTTGCACTCTCACGACAAGAAAGCAAATAACCAAAAGTGGTCGGTGCGCAGCCGGATTCGCTCAGATGTTCTGGTTGAAAACTAAAAATTAATTAAATATTAAATTTCCAGTTCGCGAGCCTACGCGAATTTTATTTATCGGCCAATGGGGAGCCCAGAATCAAATACGGATGTGAATTCCCAAATGATCTGCTTTGATCCAAAAAGAAGATATAAAAAACCGATGCAGAATGCATCGCCAGACAGACGCAGAAAGACAGACCCACACGAACTGACCCGAGAAAGAGGAGTGTAATCAGTATCCCCATTGACCTACGTCAAGTAGCTTAATATGCTAGCCTCCCTTCCCTCTCCTATTATCTTTCGCTGTCTCAAAACTGCTTACTGATCCAAGGAGAGGAAAGTTCAAAGACGGTTTCCTTAAATACAACACCCTGCATCTACCGCAAGCATCTAATTCTTCTTGCCAGCCTTCTATATCCACTATAAACAATGGTTGCGTCATCTCTCGAAACAGTGATGTCAATTGGCCACCACGATCGCACGACTTGACACCTTTAGATTTCTTCATTCGTGATCATTTGAAAAGTAATGTCTACATAACAATAATTCAACAGCTGAAGGAAGACATAAGACATATTGGTGAGATCGAGGAAAAACTTAACAGAAGAGTCATCAAAAATTTTGACCATTGAGTAGAAGTGTGATACCGAAGATTCGGCGGACATTTAGGCGATGTTATTTTTCACTCATTATTGCCATGACTCAAATAACATGATCCAATAGAAACAAAAAACAATAAATTTTCACTAATAACACTACTGTAGGGGCTACTAACTTCGATCCGTCTAAAACAGTACACCCTATATTTGACTATTTGTTTTCTTGAGAAAAATATCAAAAAATAGAAACTAAAGAAATATTTAGTATTTTCATTATTTACATTGTTCGAACTGCTTCAAAGATTGTAATATGAGCTCTGGTTACTGAAACATTAGATTTTTTTTTTTTTTAATCATATCACCCCAAGCAAGGCGATAACGCCACTGATGCGCAGGGGGCTACGTAAGGGTAAAAAGAATGGAAAAGAGAAAGCCGGAAACCACATCCTAAACAGGAAAAAAGGGATGAGCCTCTTCACCTGTTCAATATATGTGGGTAGAGTGTGAACCGGGCGATAGTTTAGTCTATCTACTCCAATTGGAAAAAAATAAATAAATAAAAGAGTGAAAAGATTGGAAAAGAGAAAACCGGAAACCGCATCCTAAACAGGAAACAAGGGATGAGCCTCTTCACCTGTTCAATAAAGTCCCCAATATCCATACATTGATGCTCTCAAGGGCAGGTGGCCCAGTGGATGAAAGTGTTGGTTAGATCTAGTGCCTCTCTCTCTGTCTCTCTCTCTGTCTCTGTCTCTGTCTCTCTCTCTCTTTCTCTCTCTCTCTCTCTCTATATATATATAATATTGATAATTACTTTATTTTTAAACCCGTCTCGAAAAAACCCACCGAGTATAAACGCGGAGGGGAAAAATGGAAATAAAAAAAGAAACAAACTAAGTACTTGAACATAAGTCAAAGTACTTGTTGAAAGAAAAAAAAACCGAGACGTGAACCCTAACACTAAAGCGCTCAATACAATAGTAGAGCAAACAAATAAGAATAAATCTAATTGGCTCTATGTTAGATTCATTCTTATTTCTTATTAATTCTTATTTCTTATTCTTATTCTTATTCTTATATATATATATATATATATATTAGTCATCCACATACAAGACTGTTTTGCTGTATCACAGCTCATCAGTGTGGCTAGACACATCCCCTTGCTTCTGGCCGGGATCGAAACTTGGTGTCAGTCGGAGTCGCTAACCCCATAGGCGCATGGAATCAGAAAAGGAAAATTTTAACGTGTTGTATATACGAAGTGTATACACACGCCAGCCACCGAAAGAACTCTATTCATTTCTGAAAAGTAATATATATTCTTTGAGGACCCTAGATGACACGCCAGGATTTGTTATTGGAGGCCACAACCTGAACAACATAAGATATGCGGACGATACAGTGCTGATTGCGGACACGGAAAGGAAACTACAAGACCTCATACAGAAAGTAGCAGTGGAGAGTGACAAGAAGGGACTACAAATAAACTTTAAGAAAACTGAGTGCATGGTCATCAGCAAAAGATACAATCCAAAATGCCAAATACAGGTGGAGAATAACAGAATCAAACAAGTACAAGAATTTAAGTACCTAGGAAGTGTTCTAACAGGAGATGGAAAGTGCGACACGGAGATCCGAAGGCGAATTGGCATGGCAAAGGACGCGTTCCAGAAGATGAGCAAAATACTAACACACAGGAAAATCTCAATAGAAACGAAGAAAAGAGTTCTGGACTGCTACGTGATGTCAGTTCTTCAATACGGCTGTGAATGCTGGACAATATAATCGAAAATGTGGACAAAACTGGAAGCGGCCGAAATGTGGTTCTACAGAAGGATGCTACGGATATCGTGGACTGAGCATACAAGCAACGACGAGGTGTTAGAAAGAATGGCAACAAAAAGGAAATTGATGCTGAGCATCAGGAAGAGACAACTGAAGTTCCTGGGACATGCAATGAGGAAGGAGGGCCTGGAGAACCTGATACTGACTGGACAGATAGAAGGAAGGAGAGACAGAGGAAGGCAGCGGATAACATATTTGCAGGGACTGATCAGGTGGATGACGGAACGGGGGTTGCCAGGAGCAACAGGAGCAAACATACTAAGAACCACAAGGGATAGGGAGACGTGGAGAGCCATGATCGCCTACGTCCTGAAGGGACAGGGCACATAGAAGAAGAAGAATATATATTCAAATAAAGAAAAGCAATAGTTTAGAATCCGGACTTTTCCGCCATATAATTTTTTAAAATGTGCTCAATAAAACATAGATTGTAGAGCGTGATATAATTACAATTAAATTTGTTTTTTTTTTATTTAAAATTAATTTATTTCACATTGCGACATGGAAATTTCTATATTTCAAGATTTAAAGCTTTTATCTTGTCATCAGGTAATGTTTGACTTAACTTTAGTGAGAATTATTTACATTTGAATGCAGAAAACAATACGTTTGCTTATTAAAAAGTTAATATAGAGAGAGCAGATAGAAAATTTAGATCATACGGGTGTGTATAATTTAACTCATCCGTGTGAAGGTCTACCTTAAAAATTTAAAATGTAGGTTAGATGAAAGGGGATATAGGGTGTTCATACATGTCAGATGGAAAAGTGTCATTTTTTTCGGCTGGACTGCTTTCTTCCGGCAAGATGTATACATTTTAGTTCCAAAGAAATGCGCTTAAATTTATATATATGTATCCCTGCTTTTTTAAAGAACAAAAGAAGAATCTTCAATTTAAACCAGTCTTAACGGGAATTTTCTTATGATTAAAATATTTTTTTATATTTTTTTTAATTCAGAATATATTTTTTTAACAATTCTTTGCATATTCTTAACCCATAACTATCATAAAATTCATTACATTAATATTGTTTATGTCATAATAGAAAATAAAGTAATGTATATATATATATATATGTATATATATATATATATATATATATATTAATATATATATATATATATATATATATATATATATATATATATATATATATATATATTAATATATATATATATATAGAGAGAGAGAGAGAGAGAGAAAGAGAGAGAGAGAGATAAGTTGACCAATATGCTTATATGAATAATTATGAATTATGAATGTTTATATGACAATAATTCTATTACGTTTATTTAATATATCCTTATTTTTAAGAAATTTAATAATGGGTCATTTAAAGATTGACATATTTTCGTTTTTTTTTATTTTCCATTTTACTGTTGGACTTTTATTGGTTTCTTTCAGGTACCAAAAATATTTGGATAGTGATGTTCGATTTCGGTACTTATTTTTATTAACGGAAGAAATATGCTGTGGAAACCTTCGTTTAAACGAATTTCTAGTAATACCCACATATTTCTTTATATTATTGGGGTTTTCAGTTGAAGAAACAGTACATTAATAAACAGCAGATTCAGTGAAGCATTTATTTTCCAATGGATATTCTATAGAGTTTTGAAACCTTTAATATATATATATATATATATATATATATATATATATATAAGATCTAAAAGCTATTAAAGTGTACACAATTTTCTAATTTATTAACAGTGGGTATTAGGTTTATCGACTTTTTCATTCCAAAAATTTTAGTAAAAAAATGTTTTCTTCGACAGGAAAATTATTTGCGTCCCTCTGTTCAGGGTACGCCATCGTTTAATACTGCACGCGTGTGCAGAAGTAAAGGGAGAACATTTAAATCATTTGCTATGTGTTGTCGTGTTGTGGTAAACAATGATCATTGAGATATATGTTTATATGGAGATTTTACCATGTTTTGATTTCAATCATCCGCACAAAAAAACTGCGGAAGTATTTTTGGATTGCATTTTGAATTGTTCATTTAACAGCGTCTACCTCAAATTTTAAACTTAATAATTCAAACCTCCCTGTCAAACGTCACAATGTATTTGGCTCTGGTTTATCTTTTTAAGAAAAGTTATTCTGTGAAAGTGTTTTGTGGTGTTGTGGATATCATCTCGGAACGAAAAATCGGCGAGCCGAGTTCGCATTTTTGCTGAATTTATTGAATTCACTTACGGGCTAATACTTTTTCCATGGGTAATAATCTGTCCCTTCTCTCTCCAGCTATGTGTTAAACAGCAGGACAAATCGGATTGTATAGCCTTAGTTAGCAACCAATCTACCGTAGAAAGTAATGGCAACCTACTACAGAAAAATCTTCTGGCCAGTCAGTCATGTCTCTTTCGAGATGTGATCGCCCGGAGCGTGTACCACGTATGGCACTTAACGGACGAGGCTGACATCCTTGTCACTTATTTTTCGCAAAAGCTTTATGTCTGCTCAGTTTCGTATTTAAAACGTAATCAAATCCCTTTCTAAATAATTCCTATTTCATTTTTAATCAGAATTTTTTTATGACTTTGAATATTAAAAATTAAACAAAATAAATACCAACATTTTGCATATAATATATAGTCTGCGCCAGTATTGCGTTAATCAGATATTTTTATTAAAAACACACACGCACACACACACACACACACACACACACACACACACACACACACACACACATATATATATATATATATATATATATATATATATAGATATATATATATAAAGAGAGAGAGAGAGAGAGAAAGAAAAAGAATAATGTCTCACAGATGTATATTTTATTTTTGCAAGGTTTTAAAATCAAGAATTAACTTTTGTTTACAAATGTGTCGATCGCTTAAAAATGGCTGAAAAATTAAAAGATTAATTAAAAATTGAAAAATTTTAGATTCCAATCAATATAATTTCTGTATGAAATACACAAGAGTATTTTGCTTACTGGAAATAATAAATTTAATCATTTAGCTTTCAATTAAAACTAAAAGTTTCAATAAATCTTTATTATTTTTAAAAGTTTAATTTTAAATTTAGGTGTCGAAAATGGGTGGAGGTACCTATATTATTATTTTATTTGCACTTACGAACAAATCCTCTTATCACTTAAAAAATTAGCATATTGAACTGGCTATTTGTCTAGCTTACTACTATTATTTTAGTTGTAATTCTGATAAAACCCTTATAATTTAAAAAAAAAAAATTACTTTATTAAACTGATAATTTTTTAATTAATATTTTTATTTTATTAGCGTATTTTACTGACTATTTGCTAAAATTACTATTATCTTATTTATACTCAGGATAATCCCCTTCCATTAGTAACCATTACTTATATATATATATATATATATATATATATATATATATAGTCATCCGCAGACAGATCTGTTTCGCTGTATCACAGCTCATCAGTACGGTTAGACTCCGATTGCTTTTAACCCAGGATTGAAACCCGACCGAAGTGGCGTCGGTCAGTGATTCTACCTCTGGGCTATGGGCGCACGGTAGAAGAAGGCAAACTTTTTAGTATGTATGTTATCATTATACACGCCCAATAGCCAGAGTGCTCTAATTTTTTTTTCTGTTTTTAGATTTGGACAATTATACTTTTAGATTAAGTTTTAAGTGAAAAATTTAAAAATTTGGTTTTGTCTATCTTTACAAAGGGGAAGTGGGTTAACGGATGGCATAGGAATATATATATATTCTAATGTAGAAGGCAACCAGTTAGTTACGCTATCTTTGTTTGAAACCAAGGTAGAGTAATTGGCTGACTTCGTAATTAGAATATTTGAAAGCTCTGTGTGTTTCCAGTTTATCAAACAGACTTCTCTTAGTGTTCGATTTGTAGCGAACAAATCAAGACCCAGATTTAAACTTCAAATGCTAAGCATTGATTGGTTGATTTTTGTTAAAAATTAAAAAGACTCGAATTTACAAACTTTGCTTAACACACACGCAAAAGCATATCCAAAATAAAACTCAAGAAATTCTATTTTTCACACCTTGACGTGAAATGTTTTTTGGTCAGTAGAAAGCCAGGAAACATCTAAAAGCAAAAATTAAAATAATCTTCAATTCTCAGAAACATTCTTTTCACGGAAATTTTCGCAAGCCGACGCGAAGTTTGTTCGTCGTCCAACAGAAAGGCCGGAATCACATCCGGGAGTGAATTCCAAATGACATTTTCAAGCACCAAAAACTGAATAAAAACACGAGTAAGTTCGCCTGTCACCAGACAGACAGACAGACAGACAGACAGACAGAGATAAAGAGACAGAGAGAAAAGCGAGCGTCTTAACCAATTCATTGACAAATGTCAAGTGATCATTATTATCTCTCTTTCTCCACCTTCTTTTTCATGGCTCTCTACAGATTTCTTTTCTTCAGTCAGTCATTTAAGGGCCATACATGATACACGTTTTGGGCGATCATGACTCTTTCGAGACATGACTGATTGGGCAGAAGATTTTCCCGCAGTAGGTTGCCATTGCTATCTGCGGTAGACTGGTTGCCAGCCAAGGCTATAGAACCCAATCTGTCCTATTATTAACCCATAACAAGAGAGAAGAGACGGATTAATATCTTTCTCAAGGGTATTTGTGCGTAAGTGAATGCAAGGAATTCAACTGGAATTCGAACTCGGTTCCCCGTTTTGTCGTGCAGAGTCGATATTTACTACACCACAACTCACTGAAAACCAACTGGCGCAAGCACATTAAGAAAACAAAACAGATCTAATTAAAGTAAATTCATTTAATGTAACACTTCCAAGCCCTTTTAAAGGCAAAAGTAAATAAAAAAAAAAACTGTGCGTTCGCAGCCTTACTCTCTCAGCCGAACTAAACTGGAACGAGAACAGTGAATCAATAGCTAAGCTAAAGCTACTGCTAGGAAGATTGGGTCACTGTGTCGAGCCAGGAGGTTTTTTTCGTCTGAGTTCACCTTGCACATATATAAATCAACCATCCGATCATGCATTGAATACTGTTGTCATATCCAGTCAGGCGCTCTTGCTATTCATCTCAGTGTTCTCGACAGGCTCCAGAAAAGAATCTGTAATGTGATAGGTCCCGACCTGGCAGCTCGACTCCAGCCACTTTCTCACCGACGGGATGCGGCTTCCCTCTGTCTCTTCTACAAATATTTTCATGGCTTCTGCTCCAGCAAGCTTAGCTACTTGGTGCCCTCTCTGCACGAATTTACTCGGACTACTAGACTAGCAACTGGGTCCCACCCTTTAACAGTCAAAACTACCAAATGCAGTCCTTACTTCTAATTCACCAACTTCTTTTCTCTCACTTCACGCCTGTGGACCTCTCTTCCGTATATTTACTTCCCTGATAGTCACAATCTTCAAGAGTTTAAATGCAACATCAATTGCCATCTCTTATCACCTTGACTCCCATTCTTCTCTTATTTTTTCCCAACGCCTCGTGTATTTTGTTTTTCTTCCTTTTTTACTCTCTCGCAACTCTCTTCACATCCATATTCTCATCCTTCTCTTGCGTATTCTCTGACACCCCCTGTAACTGTTTCTTCTTTCTCTTCGCTCTCCTCCAATGTAACCCTTCACTCTCCTCTTATGTAGCCCTCTGATTACCTGTGGCAGTAATGATTAAAAAAGAGGGGTATATAGAAAAATAAAATAAGTGGATGCTAAATATTTAAATAAACATTGATAGGAGCCGGAAAGTACCGGAAATTGAGGGGAGCCATGATTCTCCATGAACTGAAGGGGAAAAGCTCATAAAGAAAATAAATCTAGACACACAAATTTATTTATAATCACTCATTCTTAGTGGGTGCACATGGTTCAAAAACAGTATTAAATTCTACATTGTAATATCTCAATATTTATGCAATTTTCGAGATCAGCTGCCAATTTGATCTTATCGAACTGATCAGAGTTACTATCGACAGAGCAGAAAATGATTGATACCAACTTGAGAGGTGATGCCATCAAGAAGATATTTATTGGAATCAGAAACAAAGTAGAACCAAGGACAAAGCTATTGACGGATAGCTACATTAATATAAAAAGGGCATAGATTTGTGGCTTTTCATGATATCTTTCATTTCACGATTTCATTAGAAAAACTCTGATTCTCTCGTAGTCCACTTACATCCATTTATTTTTCTTTTATTCTTTTGTCCTTAGTTGAGCTCTGAAGATGGAGGAGCTATAATCAATCAGTTATTTTCATTGTTATTTTTTCTATTTTTTGGTTAACCACGTTAGGATGATAATTTTTTTATCATTTCTTTTCCCTTTCTTACATTTTTTTTAGTATAATTGTACATATTGCGGTAGAAACATGTCCCACATTTAATATCTGTAATATCAGTAGTGCTACTAAGTGCTACTAAGTAGACTTCAACGATATTTGCATCTAACTAATATTTTACGTTGTTTTTCAAATAACATCATGCCTTGGACCGGTGCATACCATAGTTTTACTGTTGAAATTATTTTAAAAAAACTGGTAAATATGTAATTACAACACAGTTCGTGCTCATTTCCTGTTTTGTCGGAATGATGTTGTTCCAGATAGAAAATTAAAACTTCTATCAGTTGAAAATTTCAGCGCTACGTGTAAGACACGGAAAAGCTTGAAGTTCCGTTTGACTGAAATTTTAGCAACAGTCTCCAACAGAGAATAGAGAACACGTTTTCGATTACGTCAATTTTTTAAAGCAAACAAACAAAAAATATACAGGTTTGTTAATTCAACAATAAAATATTTTTTTTTAATCGAGATGAGCATTGATCTTTTGGCCGACCTTTTCTCATAAGAGCGAGCGAAAAACAAACAAAATTAAAAACTGTATTCAATCTCCAGTTTTCATGTGATTATAAGACTCCTAAGACCAAAAATACGTTTTGATGAAAATTCGTTGGGAATTCTCCCGAGACATATAAGAATTTTTAATGGAAAGATTTCTAAGACCTATAGGAGCATTTTCATAAAAGTTCGCTAAGATGGTTACTCTTACAGGTAAAATCTAAACTTATTTATAAACGGAACTTTGTTTCTCTCTCTCTCGATCTGTGTGTGCGTGTGTGTGTCTGTGTCTGTGTCTGTGTGTCCGTTACCTATAGACTCCGAAATGGCTGAACCGATTTTCTTGGAAATTTACACAATTATACTACAAGCGTCTGCGAGTGTTCATAGCTAGTTTTTGTGTCGAGGTATCCCAGATAAATATCGAAAATCGATAATCAAAAAAATCGGGTTATAGATGGAGTGGTCCGATTTTAATCAAATTTGATACACTCATAGACAAAGACATAAGAAACGACATTCAGAAGTTTCAAGGTTGCAGTTCTTACAATAGTGCAGAAAATCGATAATATATATATATAAAAGGCAAGATGTTTGTGTGTGCGTCTATTTATCTGCATGTGTGTCTGTATTTTTTCAGCCCTTTTATTTTAGTTTTTGCTTCGGGTTTGGCTTTAAGTAGGTATAATTGTAGTTCTTAGTCTCAGTCATGATACCATTTACTCAAAAGACTTATTTAGTCTTCTAAATTCAGTTTACGATGAAAAAAACTTTTTTGATATCGATAGCAGGAAATGAAAATTTGACTTACATCCATTCATTTTTCTTTCAGTCTACGGTTTTGCTTTTACTGGAAACAACTATTGCTTTTCAGTCTTTCGTGCCAACGTCCAAAGAGTCTGAGCTTAAGGACCAAGGATTAGTTTTAAAGCTTTTATTACACCCGAGAAATGCCAAGCTATACTGCTAGTATCTTAATAAAACTGTGCTGGAATGATTCTAAAGAATATCATATAAAAGAGCGCTGGGAAGACACCAGAGACCCATAAGAATTTTTCCTGAAAATTCGTTGGGAAGTCTCCTAAGACATAATAACTTTTAATAAAAGTGTCATGTAAGGACTTCTAAGACCTATCGAAGAGCTTTCATATAAGTGCACTGAGAAGACTATTAAAACCGATAAGAAGTTTTCATACAAGTGTGATGGAAAGATACCTGTGATACCTAAGAGTCTTCAATAAAATTGCACTGGGAAGATTCCTAAAACTTAAAAAAAAAACTAGCTGTATAGCCCGGCGTTGCTTGGTGTTTATTTGTGGTTATGTTCAAATCGTAAGATTAAGTACTTATTCAAAGAGCTTTAGCATGAAGTTACAGTGACGAATAAGTTAAAAAATGCGAAGTAAGTGTTGGATTTTGTTTTGTTTGTAAAACGGGATTCATGCTTGGTCAATTTGCCGCTAAACGGGAATGATGTATGTATAATCGGAAGAAAAGGGACGGGCGTTACGGGAGCCTGTAATGTGATGCGATGACGTTGTGAGGCAGAAAATGTGGATACATTGTCCCTGCAACGTAGAAATAGAAAACGTGAAATTTTGTGTCCATCCAAAATTTTATGTGTATCATCTCCAAGTCGCCCGATTTTGATTGAATTCGCATAAGATCTTTCGGAGGAGAAGAGTTCGTAAATTCTAAACGTTTGGTTGATTTCTG
The DNA here is from genome assembly GCA_037127315.1 of Ascarosepion bandense. NCBI lineage: Eukaryota > Metazoa > Mollusca > Cephalopoda > Sepiida > Sepiidae > Ascarosepion > Ascarosepion bandense. Next base: position 4,070,248 of record JBBBDQ010000581.1, on the reverse strand, counting down.
CCGTACCATGTAAGTTGATTTGAAAATGTTTTGCGTACATCAAAAGCTCATGTCATGATCGACAAGTGACTTAACTGTGGTTGAAATCGGACAAGGGTAGGGACCATTAGAATGGAGACACACACACACACACACACACACACACACACACACACACACACACACACATACAGACATATCTATTTTTGGTTATATAGATTTCCAGACTCATTAAAAAATGAATTATATTATTTTTTTAGAAAACTTTCGTAATTTTTCATTTTTTCTTTTTTACATGCGTTATTTCCGACTTACTTAATTTCATGAATTTAACGAAATTAATAATTAGAAAAAGATTTTTATTAATTAAAAGCAGGACTTCTTGGAGAATGTAAAGCAATATTTTTTTAGACAAGTACTCATTTCCAGAAAATCTGCTCAGAATCGTAAATTAAATCATGCAATGAAGCTATGCAATTATTTAATTAGAAAGGCTTTTCATTGCTTTTATGACGAAGATTTATTAAGGACACTATTTTCATAAAAAAAAAACTTCGATGAATAATGAATTTTTACAAGACCAGTTTTCAATATTTACATTATTCGGACTATTGTCCTCATCTTTGTTGCAATTTGTACAAAATTTCGGTCGTTGTATTCCCTGGCCTTCTTCAGGTGCTAGGAATTTCGAACCGAACCCTTTATTACAATCACTGGGGTATATCCTCCTCATTCTTTGCGTAGTAATGCCTCGATTGAAAGTCATGAGTTATCTTCCTCTAACCCTGCAAGTTAGTGGTTCACCACTGCTTTAGCCTGGTATTAAACTGACAAATCTTTGGGTCAAGTCACAAGAACTAACCAATATCTACCCAGTGGATACAGACTACTAAAGCAATGGTGAACAAATAACTTGCAGGATTAGAGGGAGATAACTTATGACTTTCAATCGAGGCATTACTACTACGCAAAGAATGAGGATGATATATATATATATATATATATATATATATATATATATATATATATATATATATTCCGGTGAAGAGGATCCAAAGATATGCTAATTTGAGTACGCCGGCATTTATTTTATTATAAACAGTGCTCAATATAATAAATAGTATAGAGCTTAATATAATCATATAATTAAGAATTAATTGTACATTGCGACACGGAAATTTCTATGCTTCGAGATAGAGTCTCTTGATCAGGCAATGTTGGTGGTTGGTTGTGAAAATGATTTACATTTAAGACTATATATATATATATATATATATATATATATATAGAGAGAGAGAGAGAGAGAGAGAGAGAGAGATCGCTGTTTTTTCAGGGCTTTACTGATAAAAGTAATGTGCTCATAGTCGAGATAGAGACTGAGCTTTAATAGGATTAATGTGACAAACAGAAACCAGTTCATTATAAAGCATTTAAGCAGACACTAAAGTGTGCTATAAGGAGGTTAACACTATATAAGATAGCAATCAACTGCAAGTAATAGAGCACACTAAAATATGGCCAGCACAATAATAAGCAATCAAAAACAATTAACCATCTGTAGAACCACTCACATATATTAAATTACACCACGCACAGTATTAATAATAAAAAAAAGACCAGGAAACAAAAGCAGATGAAGAAAAATCCATGAGTTGTGCGAACATCAAAACGGAGGCTTCACGAAACTTCGAAGTCGGTAAAATCTTTCTCTGTTAAGTTACAAATGTCTCCACATTATTCCAATATATATATATATATATATATATATATATATATATATATATAAAAGGCAAGATGTTATTGTCTGTGTCTAGCTATTTCTCTATCTGTCTGTTTGTCCTTTATACAAATCCACAATTTTTATCTGATTCTCACCAAACTTCACACAAATAATTTTTTAGGTTTCCGGTCAGATTATGGGCTACTTATTTTTTACGATTCCCCCTAACCCTGATATTGAAAATCGATACCCTGATACCCGATCAAGTCTGATCAAGATCAGGTTTTCAGCCCTTTTATTTTGGTTTTTCCTTCGGAAGTAGGTATAATTGTAGTTCTTAGTCTCAGCCATGATACCATTTACTCAGGGGACTTATTTTGCCTTCAAAATTCGGTTTGCGACAGAAAACTTATTTGACATCGATACCGGAAATCAAAATTTGACTTAAATCCATTCATTTTTCTTTCAATCTACGGTTTCCCTTTGACTGGGAACAAATGTTGCTTTTATATCTTTCGTGCCAACGTTCAAAGTGTCTGAGATCCAAGACCATGGATTAGCTTTAAAGCTTTCATCACACCCGAGCAACGCGGCTCTAATGCTAGTATATATATATATATATATATATATATATATAAAGCAATCGGAGTTTAACCGTACTGATGAGCTGTGATACAGCGAGACAGACCTGTCTGTGTATGACTATATATATATAATTATTTAGTTTTTGGTCATAATTAAATTAGACCAGTACACAGTTGTATTTAAAAAAAACGTGTGCAATACAATAAAGTTCGCGTTCTTAAAAAACGGTAAAATCAGTTATTGTAATTTGCCTGAAGTCACCAGAAGGTAGAAACCTGGGTTGTGTAATAACTCTTTGGCAAATTATATATATATATATATATATATATATATATATATATATATAGTCATCGAAGACAGATCTGTTTCGCTGTATCACAGCTCATCAGTACGGTTAGACTCTTGCTTTTTAACCCAGGATAGAAACCCGGCCGAATTGGCATCAATCGACGATATATATATATATATATATATATATATATATATATATATATATATATATATCCTATTTATATTTGTATTTGCTGATGAAACACCTTATCACTTTCCAGTAGTTGTTTCTTTTGTGCTTTCTCCCAAATTATCAATGTTTGCTGGCAAATTTCTTCTTTTAATGTTGGCGACAGTATGGCTATTATATATCACCCATACAAATACACGTGTTGACAGTCATACTCTAATCACACATTTTTCACCTCATCCCGTCGAGACATAGAAGCAATAAAAAAAGCGACAAATTTTAATTTACCAGCACATATATTTTTTTACGTTTTTCTCTGACAAACAAAAATAAAAAACAAACTTCCTACTAAACTGATTTCCGGCATGTGTATCTATCACTAGCCAAGAATATAACTCTTCGTGCGCATCTTTGTTTTCCTAAAGAAATAATTAAATTGTATTTACAAAACAACCTAGAAAAAAACTATATATTCATTGTTGTATGGATTTACCAATATAGTTACCTTTGTGGGAGGTAGACGTTATTTGTCTACACAATGAATAGCAATCAGTTGGCCGGCAGGTAGTATGTTAGTTTTTGTATAGGTCCTGAAAGTCATCCTTTGTTAGTTTATTTACATTTGTTAGTTTATTTACATGTGTGAAGCGAGTGATCAGTGAAATACACGCCATTCTTCTTCTTCTTCTTCTTCTTCTTCTTCTTCTTCTTCTTCTTCTTCTTCTTCTTCTTCTTCTTCTTCCGTTCCTCTAGATAATACAAATCTATGTGTTATTGAACATATCCTAATATTTTATGGTCCCACAAAAACATTATTTTCTAGGTACCACCTGTAAATTTTGACACCCATGTATTCAAATGAATTTTGATAAATGAAAAAATATTCTAGAAGTTTTAATTTTAGATTTAATTGAAAGGTAAAGGATTAAAGTTCCTATTTCTAATAAACAAAGTACTCTGGTGTATTACAAATAGAATTTATACTGATAGTAACATCAAATTTTGAAGAATTTTCGGTTAAATCATTTTTGACACATCGACACATTTGTAAATAAAAGTAAATTCATCTTTTTAAGAACCTTTCAAATACAAAATATACAACTAAAACTCGTTATTTGAGTAAAATTATCAAATTTAATGTTAAATTGATCTGTTCTGAAACAAATATAACTTGCTTTTAACATGAAACGTTGAATACAAGCATATCCTAATCACGGAGGTCTTGTTTTTTTCTGAAGTCTTGATGGACAAACTGACGTGTTTAAAAGCTAAGTATTGTTGATGAAAATTGACATAAAACATTTAATGAAATATACGTTAAAAAACAAAACATACTTTAAAATTTTGAAGGGATGATTTGCAAAGCCTGTTGTGACGTAACCACAAGGAAATATAAATGACTAATGAAATAAAAAAGAATTGTTTTTCAAAAAAAGTTTTGCTTTTCTAACAAGGGGGATAATCGGTGACATACGTTATCTTTAAATGACAATGTAATTTATGGACTTCATACTTAGAAAAATGGGAATGTTTAAACACACACACACACACAAACATTAAAAATTGTTTTTAAAACCTTGGTGCAAAATTATTTTTATTAAGCTTTTCCATTTTTGATTTGTGAATATATTTTTCACTTTATAACAATATTAGATAAAACATTAAAGCAAAATGTTAAACGATTGATATATTGTACATTATTATATGTAAAATTAAAAAAATGAAAACTGATCTTTGTCTATGAGATGAGGTAGTATTTACAGTACTTAAATTATTCGGACTATTGTCCTCATCTTTGTTGCCATTTGTACGACGTTTCGACGGTTGTACGATCCGGCATTCTTCAGGTGTGAAGAATTTCGAACCTAAACATTTATTACAATCACTGAGGTATATCATCCTCATTATGTGAGTAGTAATGCTTCGATTAACCATAGAACCTTGTCTGCCATCTTCAATTAAATTGTATAAAAGATAGATTCCTGTCTAAATATATAGTATATAAGTAGATAACACCTAATGAGCCAGACGAACCTCCATAGGTTTCACCTACACGGATCGTCAGGGAAAGCTGACGAGTATAATTATAATCTCGTTTATATATATATATATATATGTGTGTGTGTGTGTGTGTGTGTGTGTGTGTGTGTGTGTGAGAGAGAGAGAGAGAGAGAGAGAGAGATTTCACTTAAATAAGCTGTGTTGTTTTGGTCATGCCGACTTCTTTGAAGTTTCCTGGAGGCATTATTGTGATATTTGCACTCATCAACTTTTTTTACATTGTTAATGCCTTCCCGAAAATTCGAGGTCGGCATGACTGAAACAGCACCACTCAGCTAAGTGAAAATCCTTTCCAGATTAATTCAATTAACGCTTTCTCTCTCTCTCTTTCTCTATCTCTAGCTTGATATCCAGTACTTTATGATTAAAACCGGCTTGCCTAAAATGCCTTTCTACCAGTAAACTACTGAAAAAAGCAGCCATTTTGGCATTAAGCATCATTACAATTTATCAATATATATATATATATATATATATATATATATATATATATATATATATAATGATTTGTACCCACATAAATTACTAATGGCTTTAAAAAGAACAGACGTCATATTATTTAAGCCCGAGGAACCTTTCGGCCAACTCTTATCAAGGGTTCTCGTTGGCTTTAATTTTAAGGGAATTAAGGAAAAGGACAAGGCAAAATAAATTACTTAAAATGCTGGGAGATGATTGAACTCGTTTAAAAATAAATTTATTGAAAAAACACATAAAATGTAAGGGGGAGTGTACACATATAATTCCACAAGAGTGTTTAAAAGTGAAAAAATGTTACACTCACAGACTCACCAGCAATTGTAAGGAGCGTAAAAATCGCTCTTTCTGTCTGCACAGTCTCGGCAGTTGAATTTTCAAGCAAATTGCTTCCAAAATACGAAGATGATGTGTAGACCGAGCGCTGTGCAAGACAGTAAACCAGCTGTCCTCATATGCCGAGGCTCACACTTGATTGTCCAAAAGATGTCGGCCAATAGTGGAATCCAGAACAGATTGTGTTGTTCTTATAGGTCTGAGAGAGCCACTGGAACGTATATTAGCGGGGACGTGTTGTGAAATCCGCGTCTCCAACCTCAGATCGGTACGTCCTATGTATGCCGCATCACAACAGCATTTAAATTCATAAACAATTGAACTTTTTTGAAAATAGGACAACCTATCTTTACTGAAGGAAGGAAACACAGGTCTAGTCTGAAAAACAACACGTAACTGCACCGCAAATTAACAGGAAGAAACACATGCCGAATCTCTGTCGGTTACAGCTTGACATCTTCTACCAAGCCAGGGTATTTTCAGATACAAGGGACAGCGGCTAAGTCCTTCAAACTTAGGTTCTTTATAACGTTTGATCTTGCGATCAATTACCCGTTTCACCACATTAACCGGGTACCCATTGCCTTCGAAAATCTCCTGCAAGCGACTTAATTCGCTTTCTAAACATTCAGGAAAACAAATATTCAAGGCACCTGAACCAAGGTTTCTATCAGACCTAGTTTACGAGACTTAGGGACAAACGACTTCTAATTAGTATACAAACCAGTGAAAGTTGTTTTGCGAAAAACAGAAGTCACGAAAGCACCGTTCCGCCGCTGAAAAAGGACATCTAAAAATGGGATACATCCATCCCTTTCAATCTTCATGGTAAACTGAAGGAAAGATGTAAAGAATTTAGCTGAACTAAGAAATGTTCAGCATCAATGGCGCTGTCAAATAAAGAGAAGGTATCATCAACATATCGTTGATATATCAAAGGTTCTGCTACCCTCTCAAATAACAGACGCTCATGAAATCCCACAAAAATATTCGCAAGGACAGGACCCAAAGGACTACCCATAGCAACGCCGTCTGTCTGCTCAAACATTGTCCCGTCAAAGCTAAATTCGACCCCCTCAGTTGTCAATCGCATACATTCCAGGAATAACTCTTCGGGAATTGCCGAGGCACCTAAACTCCCTCTATATAACATGTCTACACAAATGTTAATAGTATCATTTAATGGAACATTTGTGTACAAACTGACAATGTCAAAGGAGACCATAAATTTATCCCTAGTTGAAAAACCTAAGTTTCTAATGAAACTTGAAAATCTGAAGGAGTCGATGACATTGTACGCAGACAGAGCAAGAGACACAGGTTGGAGAATCTCAGCCAACCACTTAGCCAACTCATGTTGTGCAGAGCCCACCATAGACAAAATAGGTCTGAGTGGGACTCCGTCTTTATGAACTTTTGGAAGGCCATACATTCTAGGGCGTTGCGAGCCCACGGGTCTGATCCTACTATAGATGTCCTTAGAAATTAATTTGTCCTTATAGTTGGACAACAGCCAACGTTGAAGTTTGGCTTCTATTTTGCCGGTATTATCGTGAGTATCGGCTGGGCCGATAACTGTAAATTTAGATGGATCATCTAATATATTATGCATCTTTGCAATATAATCCGATCTATTCAAAATCACGACATCGGCACCCTTGTCTGGCTTGGTGATATAAATATCACCCGTGATCGTAAAGCTCTAATCGTTTGAAAATGAATACTGCGCCAGTCAATTTATGCAATCTGTGGCATATAAATCTTCGAATTTTCTAAAGATACATCCTCGTCTGGAGAATATGTAAAAATGTCCATTGCGCCCCAGATCGCTTTTTTTTTTTTTTTTTTTGTGAGAACGCATTTTCGTTTTCACATATTTGTCCCCAGTTTGCCAGTTTAAACGAGCTTCTTTGCTCTTGTTAAGTTTGAAGTAGAATTTCTTCGAGTTTCTGATGTCTGACTTCAGTTTGTTTTTGAAATGCAAGCCGTTCTTTTTCAGCTTGCTTTTGAATTACAAGTCGTTCTTTCGCGGTTTGCTTTTGAATGTTAAGTTGATTTTCTTGCCTTTAAAGTTTCCGTTGGTTTTGCTGTTCAAGTTGAAACTGAAAAATTTTGAGTATGGTTGATTTAAGTTCGAATCATGTTTATCCATGTCATTTTTAGGATTAACCGAATACAAATTAAATTCAAATGAAAACTTTGAATAGAGAAAAGAAAAAAAACTGTAGTTTCTTACGCACTCAGTATCGAAATAACAATTGAAAGTGAATAACTTTAATTTTTACTCACTCAGAGACTTATGAGTACTTTTTTCTCGAAAAACTTAAATTCTCGTAGTTTAGCGGCTCGTATTCAAGTTCACTGTCGGTTAGTGTCATTTGTTTTTCGTTTGGTTTCCTTTTCTGGATACCTAGTACTTTTGAAGAGAAAAAAATGTGACGAAAAATAAAATTCCGTCCGTACAATGTTGAACCAAAATTGACACTTTCCACGCAGTCCTTTTGGAGTCCTCAAGAGTCCTTATGAATTCTCGTCGCTAAGTTTTTGTGCTTCTTTAAGGTCCTTAAGAATCATCATCGCCAAGTTGTTGAGGTCCGTAAGAATTCTTGTCACCAAGTTGTTGTAATCTTGTTGGGTCCAGAAATAAAGACTCAAAGACGGAATAGTGTTAAACTAATATATTACAAAAACAGTAGTAAAAAACATATGCCAATGAGCGATTATTAGCGTGACTGTTACTTCGGCTATCAAAGTTGTCTGCTGGAATAGATTCCTTCTCACTCTCGGCTCTCTCCTAAGCAGAACTGCTGCTTATATATAGATTGGGAAATTTTCTGTCTCATATGGATAAATCACCATAATAATATTGTATGTAGAAAACAATCCCGTTTTTACAGAGGTTTTCTTAATGATGACTGACTGGGTAATGCGATTAGGTTTATTTATTTATTTATTTGTCTGTTTTGCATATTCAAGCATTTCAGCTACTTTTTAAGGATCAGCAAGTACGAGTTTATTTTTTTATCTTTAAATGTATATGTAGGATATTTATGTATGTGTATAGGAATGGTTTATATTCTAACACTATCAGCCCATTGTGGCCCTGTTCATAGGTAATGTTATTGAGCATTAGCTTTTCCCATTTTATTATTAGTGTTTCCATTACTTTTAATCTTGTTTTATATGTTGATGCGGCTTTTATATTTGTATTTTCTACTAGTATATTTCAGATGCAGTTTAGTAGGTTTCCGCGTGTGTTTACATGAGTCCTAATCGGACTATGATCAGGTAGGTATTTTTTCGTGAGTAAGATAAGCATATATATATATATATATATATATATATATATATATATTAGGTCTTTCAATAAGTTCTCGCTGTTTTCCAACAGATCACGGTCCCAGAACCGCGTGAGTGTTGTTTCAGATGGTCGTGTATCTACAAGGAAGTTCTATAAGCAAGCTTGAAATTCAGTGTATGCTGTTTCGCCGAAGCGCAAACAACTTTGTTTTTCATCGCTTTTAACATGTCGGATTTCGTGCTAAAGCAATTGTATTTACGGGTAATTTTACTGCACAACTTTATTCAAAAGAAATCTGCACGGAATTCTTACTGAGACTTACGGCAACCATGCTCTGTTGGAAATAACATGCAGAGATTGGTTTAGACGCATTAAAATAATGATTTTGATGTTGAAGATAAAGAACGATCTGGCGAACCGAAAACTATTGAAGACGAAGAATTGGAGGCATTACTTCATGAAGACTCATATCCAGTGGAAAAAGCTGAACTACTTGTAGAATTATTAGGAGTTGATCACACAACAGTTTCGAAATGTTTGAAAGCATTAGGGATGATTCAAAAGCAAGGACATTGGGGACCGTATGAGCCGAACACCGAGAGACGTCGAACGGCGTCTTGTCACGCGTGAACAGCTGCTCCAACGGCAGAAAAGGATTTTTTTTTATTATATCGTGACCGGCGATAAAAAGTGGATACACTACGATGACCCTAAGCGTAGAAGATTCTGGGGGTCAGCCCGGCTATGCATCAGTTTCTGCTCTGCATTTGGTGGAATCAGCTGGGTGGAGTTTATTTTGAGCTGCTCAGACCGACCGAAACCATCATGGGAGATCACTATAGATTAGAAAGGATGCGTTTAAGCCGAGTAGTGAAGAAAAACAGTCGCTATGCCAGTAGATACACGACAAAGTGATACATGACAACGCATAAATGGGAATTACTATCACACCCGCCGTATTCACCAGACATTGCTCCGGTCGATGGAAAATATATGTATATATAGGCGGTAAAAATCCAAGAAAAGATTAGTAAATAATACGAGAGGATCCTAGTAATATATTTTAAATATTAAAACTGATCTAACAAAGAGCTCAATGTAAATTTAATTTACAGAGTAGATCACAGATAAAGTGGAAGCTGATAAGCACAGCACGTACTCCTAATATCCTAGGAGATAGATGTAATCTATGTATAACAGAAAAAAATTGGATTTTGAAATTTTATTATCAAAATGTACTTCTGAATAAACGTAAAGAAATCATTAGTACGTATCGTCACCGTAATAAATTTAACTGTTCATAAGTATCTCCTTCCATTTATTCATAATAGAATTTAGTGAATCAGCAACATTTTCCCTCCAACCTACCACTATTAACCCAAATTCCCCACGCGTTTCTCTAAAAACCCTAACGGAAGGGACTCTTTACTCGACCTTTGTTTTACTTCCATCCCAGACTCCTGCACTACCAGGCAACTCTGCCCCCTTGGAAATTCTGACCACGCCGTAGTCTCCGTAAACATATCAATCCGCACTAACTCTTCCCAAGAAAACCAGACCAGCAGAATATCATACTGCTACCAAAGAGCCGACTGGGACTCGTTCAGGGACTTCCTCTGCGACGTCCCCTGGAACAACGTCTTTGATCTTCCTGTCGAAGACTGTGCCTCCGAAGTCTCCTCTTGGGTTAAGGCTGGCATCGATGCTTTTATCCCTGCCAGAAAATTCCAACTAAAACCTAATTCGTCCCCCTGGTTCTCACCCGCTTGCTCGGCCGCTATTGCCCACCGGAACCATTTCTTCCGGCTCTATCGAAGCTGCTCGTCGAACCAAAACAGGCGCCTTTTCACCTCAGCACGGAACAAGTGCAAAAAAGTACTGAACGAAGCCAAGAGGGCGTTTGCTACCAGAATTAGGCAACGCATAGCATCCTCTAAGTTTGGCTCCAAAGATTACTGGCGTCTCTGCAAAAGCGTGCTCAGCAGGAACAAGACTTCAATACCCCCACTAATCAATGAATTTGAAGTTCTCACCTCCCCAGCCGACAAGGCTGAGTGCTTTGCCCGTAAATTCTCAACCAATTCGACACTGGATTCGTTAGGAATACCTACACCAGACTTCCCACCCAGAACTAAGGCTCAACTAAATAACGTCCTCATCTCGCCCTCGCTGGTCGCCAAGATAATTGCGCAACTTGACCCACACAAAGCGAGCGGCGGTGACGGAATCCCAGTCATAGTACTGAAGAAATGTGCCCCAGAACTCTCCTCTGTCCTCTCTAAACTCTATAACCTCTGCCTATCTGCTTCCTGCTTTCCTGCCTGTTGGAAGTCCTCCTGCGTAGTACCTATATTTAAGAATTCTGGAGAACCCTCGGACCCCGCCAATTACCGTCCTATCAGTCTCCTTCCAATCTTTGGCAAAGTTTTCGAAGCCATTATCAACGCCGAGGTGATTCAGCACCTTATGACCAACGGGCTTCTCTCTGACAAACAGTATGGGTTTCGCTTCACCAGGTCTACTGCTGATATGCTAACGACCATTACCGAGTACATATACCAGGCACTCGACAAGAATGGTGAAGCCCGAACCGTTGCCTTGGATATCTCCAAAGCATTCGACAGGGTCTGGCATGCTGGCCTCTTGTGCAAACTGCGGAGCTATGGGATAACTGGACATCTGTTTGACCTCATCCAGTCCTTCCTCTCCAACCGCACATTGAAGGTGGTATTAAATGGGCATGCCTCCCAAAACTACCAGACGAACGCGGGCGTCCCTCAAGGTTCTATCCTAGGTCCCACGCTATTTCTGATCTACATTAATGATCTCCCCGACACCATTAGATCCCAAGTTGGCATGTATGCCGACGACACAACAATCTACTCCCGCATCGATCAGAAACCAGGTCTGGACGACAAAGTGAACCTCGCTGCCGCACTGGAAAGGGACCTCCAATCCGTAGTGACCTGGGGTAGGAAATGGTTGGTAAACTTCAATGCCTCCAAAACAAAGCTGTTATCAACTAACCACCATAGACTATCGCATCTACCTCCCATTAGCATGGGACAGGCTAGCCTCCCAGAGAGTAAAATACTACGCCTCCTTGGCTTTACACTCTCGGCGGACCTCAAATGGAATGACTATATTGAATCCATTGCCAAATCTGCTGCTATGAAAGTCGGCTCTCTGTGCAGGGCCCGGAAATTTTTCCCACCTGAAACTATTCTGCACATATACAAATCTACCATCCGCCCGTGTATTGAATATTGCTGCCATATCTGGTCGGGTGCCCCTGCTGCTCTCCTTGGGCTTCTTGACAAAATACAAAGGAGGATCTGTAACGTGGTTGATACTAACTTGGCAGACCGGCTGCAGCCGCTCTCACACCGGCGTGATGTAGCTTCCCTGTGCCTCTTCTACAAGTACTTTCATGGCTTCTGCTCCGATGAGCTTAGATCACTGGTGCCGCCCAAGCACGAATTTACACGAGATACTAGATTAGCAACTAGGTCCCACCCTTTTACAGTTAAACAAATAAGATGTAACCGTAAATTCTACTCCAACAGCTTCTTTTCTCGCGCTTCCCGCCTGTGGAACTCCCTTCCACAAGTCTGCTTTCCCGACAGTTACAATCTCCAGGTGTTTAAATGTAGGGTCAATAGACACCTCCTATCACACTAACTCCCAACTATTCTCACAACACTCTCATCTACCCAACCCTCATTCTCGGTATCCTCACCCGCCTATCACCCACCCTCTGTTATGTCCTATATTTAACCAGCCTTTCTCCTCTCTACGTAGCCCCCTGCACAGTAGTGGCAGTGACATGCCTTGCTCGGGGTGAAACGCTTATAAAAAAAAAAAAAAAAAAATTGTCAAGCCACATGCCTTCCACTATCAAAAGGAATTTACCGCTACGATTCCCCTCGGCTTACTCCTATAGTAACCAACATTCTCACTCTTTTTTTTACTAACTCTTGCTTCCGGCATAAGAATTTTTCTCCGTTTTTTTATTGAACGGGGTTGTCAATGCATGTCTCGAACTCACATGTTGAAATAGCTATCTTCCTCAGTATGAATATGATCGGAATATATATATATATATATATATATATATATATAAACATGTTACGGAAATTAACGAAATTTAACGAAACTTGGTTATAAGCAACCGACAATTTGTAAAAAATTATTTTGGACATTATTTTTACCGATACTCGTATTTAAGTAGATATTCTGTTTTTAATTAAACAGTATTTTATATTTATATCTACCGGCCTGATTATTTAAGCATGATAAAAACCTCGTCTGATCAAGAGACTATTCATGGTCGAGTGGTTAAGCCAGTACCAGATCAAATGTTAGCTTCCCCTATGTAAATAGGGGTCGCAGGTTCGAATCCTGCTGGATAGCACACATTTTCGTCATAAAAATGTATCGTGAAATAATCAGGCCGGTAGATATAAATATAAAATACTGTTTAATTAAAAACAGAATATCTACTTAAATACGAGTATCGGTAAAAATAATGTCCAAAATAATTCATTATATATATATATATATATATATATATGGTATCGTCAGAGTTTTTGAACTTATGTTTGCTTTAAAACCAACGAAATACTTTTTAATTCATTTCCTTCATATTTCTAATAATTTTTCTTTTTTCGGTACATATTTATTTGCAGATAACCCACTGTCTAAGTACTCTCCACTTTAATCAAAGAGTTTTTATTTTTTGTCATGTTGGTTTCATAATTTTCAAATATCGCTCTTTGTGTCTTCAAATGATAGGTTGTGTTTTTTTTTATTAATGGCATATGCTTAATATTTGTTCTTAAATTTGGTACTATTTTATTATTATTTTTCTTGCATTTTTGGATTAATGCTTCTAGAATTTATAGTTGTTTTTATTGTTTATACGATATAACATTTCTTGTGGAGTGGTTAGGATATATGTTGATTTGAAAAATGTTTCTTCCTATATCTAGTCCTCCTTCTATTGTCAGTCAGTTAAGTGCCATACATGATACATGCTTGGGCGATCATGTCTCGATGAAGAGACATGAATGACTGGGCAGAAGATTATCCCGCAGTAGGTTGCCATTGCTTTCTGTGGCAGTCTGGTTGCCGACCAAGGCTATAGAACCCAATCTGTCCTGTTATGTAACCCATAACTGGAAGGAATAGACGGATTAATACCTTTCCCAAGGGTATTTGAGCGTAAGTGAATGTAATGAATTCAGCTGGAATTCGAACTTGGCTTCCTGATTTCTCGTTTCGAGCCAATATCCAATGCACCACAACGCACATCTTTTAAAATTCTGCGATACACAATTTATAAATAAAATGTTCCGACAACGAACGAATGAACCAAATGCTGATGAGCATACGGTCATCAGCAAAAAGAGCAGTCCAAAGTGTCAAATACAAGTAAGTGATGTTAAAATCAAGCACGTACAAAAATTTAAACATCTGGGAAGTGTTATAACTGAAGACGTAAAGTGCGACACAGAGGTCCAAAGGCGAATTCGCATGGCAAATTATGTGTTCCAGAAGTTGAGTAAAGTATTAAGACACAGGGAAATTTCACTAGAAACAAAGAAGAGAGTACTGGATTGCTATGTGATGTCAGTTCATCAATATGGCTGTAAATGTTGGAAAATATCAACAAAGATGAAGGGAGAACTTGAGGCAGCTGAAATGTGGTTTTACAGAAGGATGCTGCAGATATGGTGGACCGAGCATGTGAGCAATGACGAAATGTTGGAAAGAATGGAAACGAAAAGGAAATTAATATTGAGCATCTGGAAGAGACAACCGAAGTTCCTGGGACATGCAATGAGGAAGGAGGGCTTGGAGAATCTGATACTAACAGACCAGATAGAAAGAAAAAGAGACAGAGGAAAAGAGTAGATAACATATTTAAAGGGCCTGAGCAGGTGGATGGCAGAACGGGAGCTGCGCGACGTTACAGGAGAAGGCGTGCTAAATAGGGATAGGGAGACGTGGAAGGCCATGAGTGCCTACGTCCTGAAAGGACAAGGAACATAGAAGAAGTTCCCACATCCTAATGCTGCTGAGGCCGACCATAGGACAATATCGTCCTGGAAAATGCCTTGAAATAGAATACAGCTGAAAAGTCGTTAACTGCTCAGTGAATCGAATCGTCATTATATAAGAACCTGCAATTTTAAGTCACTGATTTTTTTTTCTTTCGTAAACCTGTTCTGATAAAAACCGCAAACGTAGACTGTTTGAAATAGAGCTTCAGGCATCGATGAAAATTGTGTTTTTCATTATAAATAGACACAAGTCGACAAACGGAAAACAATGATAATAAGATTTACTGACGTTACGCTATTACTCAGAAGACTAACGTTCAAATTTTGACACTCCAATCCGCCAGATCTTCAGTTACACACTAAAATCTACCCTCGAGCAAAGTCTGTGTACTTTAGCGAGAGGGGAGAACGAGTTAAATAAGGATAATGTGTTGGACTATTATCGTATTTCCGGCTGACTTGGCGGCTTTTGTGTTTTATTTCAATACTTCCATTATCTTTCAAACCATGTCAAGCTCACTCGGGTCTTCCTTCTTTTTTACCTGTCACCTGAAGTAGGGTCACACAATGAGGCTGATGCATTAGAAAACCTGTATAGTCTTCCTTTCTTCCCCTTCTCAAATAGCCTGTTTGTTGGAGACAAAAGCTATTTCAAATGTTGTTACCATTCTGAATGTATTAGGTTTTTATTGATTTTCTTTCTATTCAGATTTTGGGATTTTGTGCTTTTTTTTTTCCTTCATCTTTTTTTAAAATCAGCCCTGAATGACCTAAACAATCATCTACTTTTTTCTTTAAGTTTAAGATGCCTGTCACACACAAAAAAATCTCCATTTACATGAACGGATAACAAATTTAACCCACTACTGCTGATATTTAAATTTATTTACAATATATACGAAAGAAGCTGATACATTCTCAGTACAACAAAGAAAGGATATTTTTTATACAGGGTGAGTCACGGAAAACGGATTTTTTAAGGAAAGCAAAACTCTGCGAATATTTCAACACAAACTTTATAATGTACATAACAAACATTTACTAAACAATGCCATCATGGAAGGTTTATGAGGGAAATATTATGTCTGACAAATGATGGTCATTTTCACGAGCACAAATTTGAAGCCGCTCTCTAAAGTTAGCATCCAATCTTACCAAAAACACCCGTTTCTCCTGACTCACAGGAATTTCCCGTGAATGTTTTACTGGTATTTTTACGATAAAAAATTTTATACTTTCATAGAGTTTTGACACCAGCTTGGGGTTAAATTATTTGCTCTTAGCTAGGGCCCAAACATGTGCTACACCCGAGTCAGTGTAAAACTGGGAACAACAACAATTTACAGGTGATTTCACGCTCCTCAAAACTTCCCGATCTGCTGAATGTAGTTTATCGTTAAACGCGGAATTAATACTGAAGTATTCCTTGTAAGGGGATGACTAATATTAATATTACAGCTTCCGTTATCTATCAATCTATGTGAAAATCTATCTATCTATCTATCTATCTATCTATCTATCTATCTATCTATCTATCTATCTATGTTAGAATCTATCGATCTCTGTTCATATCTATCTATCTATCTATCTATCTATCTATCTATCTATCTATGTTAGAATCTATCTATCTATGTTAAAATCTATCTATTTTAAAATCTATCTATCTATCTATGTTAAAATCTATCTATCTATCTATCTATCTATCTATCTATCTATCTATCTATCTATCTATCTATGTTAAAATCTACCTATCTATCTATGTTAAAATCTATCTATCTATCTATGTTAAAATCTATCTATCTATCTATCTATCTATCTATCTATCTATCTATCTATCTATGTTAAAATCTATCTATCTATCTATCTATGTTAAAATCTATCTATCTATCTATCTATCTATCTATCTATATATATATATATATATATATATATATGTCAAAACCTTCAAATCTATCTATCTATCTATCTATCTATCTATCTATCTCTGTTAAGAATTGCAAATCTATCTATCTATCTATCTATCTATCTATCTATCTATCTATCTATCTATCGGGGGCCGATTTACTACTAGAGGGTGCGATGGGTAAATTATCGCAATTTTATATGTTTAATATCGCGCATGCGGATTATTGTTTTTTTGTTATTTTTGCAATTTTTTTTTTTTTGCTTTTGTTCTTTTTTTTTTTTTTGAATACATAGTATACTAGGGTCTGCTGAACACAGTCTGTGAGCAAAAAGAGCACCATGAAGCAATATTCTCCGTCAGAGATTTAGAAACGGTATGCTATTCTGATAGGCATTCTCGTCGGAAGCTCCAGTATGAACATTTCAGATTGTTTGGGTGTCAATGTGAGAACAGTGCAGAGGATTTGAAAAGACTTGGAAGAGTCTAATGGTGATTACGAAGCTGTTTGGAGTGATCACTAGTCATGGCAACATTATACCTTCATTCATCTTCCCACCAGGACTCAGACCCAACATGTCAGCCTACATCAAGTGCCTTGAAGAGGTAGTGCTGCCCTGAGTTAAGAGGGTGGCTGCTAAAGACCCTATATCTGTCAACAAGACTGCACCATTCCACGCAAGTAAGAAAACCTAGTCATGATATTCAGATACTTTCTGTGATCACATCAGGCCTTACCATCTGGCCATCTTACTCACCTGATTTACAACACCTTTGATTTCAGATTGTTTGGGTCTCAATGTGAGAACAGTGCAGAGGATTAGGAAAGAATTGGATGATTCTAATGGTGATTACGAGGCTGTTTGGAGCGGTCACTAGTGCTGGCGATATTATGCCTCTATTCATTCTCCCACGGGACTTCGGCCTCAACACGGAGGCCTACATCAATGTGCTAGTGCAGCCCTGTGTCAAACTAGTGGCTGCTGGGAGACTCTATGTCTGCTAACAGGATTCTGTAACATGACATGCACCAGGAAAACCCAGTCGAGGCTTTCAGAAAAGTTCTACGACCACATCATCCCTTACATCTAGCCAGCTAACTCCCCAGACTACACTTGATTATTATGTGTAGGGCCCAGCTGAACGAGAGACGAACAAAACTCCTTGTAACACCAAAGTTGAATTGAAGGCAAGGATTAAACTTAAATATGCAAACCGTCCAGAAGACTTGCAGGGAATTGTGAATTCGTCTGTAGGTCGTGATTGAAGCCAACGGAGATTTTATTGAATAAATTTACTCTGTAATATTTCAATATATTTTCGTGCAATTTTGGTAAATATATTACATAAAATGAGATATCAGCGTTATTTTTATTTTTGCGTAATTTAGGCAATTTTTCCATCGCACCCTGAATATCGTTTTTTTTTTTTTTTGTTTTTCTCCCCAAGCAAGGCGGTACGGTCACTAATACACAGGGTCTACATAAGAGAGTAAAAAGTTAGGCAGGAGGAGAGTGAAGAGAAAGACGAGCCAATTGCAGGAGGTGTCAAAGAAAAGACATAAGAAAGATGTGAAGACAAGCGTGAAGACAGTTGGGAAGGTAGAGAGAAAGGAAAAGAACAAGATACATGGAGTGATGTAGAAAGGACTGGAGTCAAGTAAATAAGAGATGGGAATTGACATTGCATTTAAATTCTTGGAGGTTGTAGCCGTCAGGAAAGCAAGTATATGGAAGGGAGGGAAGTGCAAGAAAAGAAGCTGCTGGAGTATAATTTGGTTGATTTAACTGTAAAAGGGTGGGACCTTGTTGACAGTCTCCACGAGTAAAATCTTGTGGAGGGGACACCAGTGACCTAAGTTTGTCGCCATGAAAATATTTGTGAGAAAGTGGCTGGAGTCGAGCTGCCAGTTACATTATAGATTCTCCTTTGGAGGCTGTCGAGAATACTGAGATGAACAGCAGGGACGCCTGACCAGATATGACAACAGTATTCTATACATGGTCGGATGGTTGATATAATGTATTTATTTATCTATTTATCTAACTCTGCTCATATCTATCTATCTATCTATCTATCTATCTATCTATCTATCTATCTCAGTCAAATTAATAATATCTCTCTCATACGGTTTTATATCTATCTATCTATCTATCTATCTATCTATCTATCCAAAGTTTTGTCAGTTTCTCTGTCTCTAATCGTTTCGAATCTAAAGCATCATATCATCTAAATCATGTCATTGTCACCTTAATAGTTTCAAACTGTCGTTGGCTAACGAATGAAAAATCTAGTCTTTACAATTACAATTCGATTTCTTCCTGTCGATCTATTGTTGTTAATTTTGCTTTTCATTTACTGAAGGATCGTCGTTCGTTTTGCGACAATAACCTCATAATCACCGACCCTTCCACAAGTACCTGCCTTTCTCTTTCGACATGTCTTGACATCTCAACAACTCAACAAACTTTTGTCATCTTTGTTCTTATTATGAGTGGAACAACCGTTTTATGGTAGCCGGAAATTGCTGTTCGAGTAGAACACATTCTTTTCTACTCTCTCGATACTTTCTTTTTATCATTTCTTTTCTTCCATATTTCTCGGACAATTCTCTTTATTTCTTTGTTCTTTTCTTTCTGTCTTTCTTTCGCTAATTCCTTTCATTTTTTTTAATTTTTAATATTCTACTCATTCTATGGCGATTCTCTCTTTTTCTCTCTTGGTTTGGAAATTTCTAGTGTTTCTCTCTCTAGTCTATCTGCACATTTTTTTCTTTCTTTTCTTTTTTTTTCTTTTTCATTTATTTCGCTAATTATTTTGTTTTGTTTTGTATTTATTTTTAAAGTTTAATCATTTTTTAGCGATCCTCTTTTTTTCTCTTTTAGCATCGAAATTCCTTCCGCTGTTCTTCTAGTATTTCTTTCTTTTTTTCTTTGATCTTCCTTTCTTTTCTTTCTTTCTTTCTTTTTCTTTCTTTATTCTTTCTTTCGTTTATCTTCCTTTCTTTTATTTTTCTTTCTTTCTTCCGTTTATCTTTCTTTCTTTTGTTTTTTATCTTTCTTTTTTCTTTCTTTCTTCCGTTTATCTTCTTTTCTTTTTACTTTCTTTCCATTTTCTTTCTTTCTCTATCTTTCTTTCATTTATCTTTCTTCCTTTTGTTTTTCTTTCTTTCGTTTATCTTCCTTTTTCTTTTTTCTTTTCTTCTTTTTCTCATCTTTCTTTTTTCTTTCATTTTTTCTTTCTTCTTTCTTTCTTCCGTTTATCTTCCTTTCTTTTGTTCTTCTTTCTTTTTTCTTTCTTTCTTTCTTTCTTTCTTTCGTTTATCATTCTTTCTTTTTTCTTTCTTTCCTTTTCTTTCTTTCTTTTTTCTTTTTTATATCTTGATGTTTCTTTCTCCGATATTCTCTCTTTATGTATTTGCGGTTGTTTATTTCGAAGTTTCCTTCTCCGATATTCTTTCTGACTTTCTTTCTTTATTGCTATTATATTTCATTCATTCCTTATTTCCACACGACTTTTCAACACACACACACACACACACACACACACACACACACACGCGCACACACACACACACACACACACACACACACACACACACACACACACGTATATTTTTTTTTCTATCATTTCCCATCCAACCCACAGCATTTCTTCCGACTGAATGAGGTGTGGCAGAAGCGAGTAAACCATGACGGGGGTCAATTGATAATGCTCTTGGCGGATAAAACAGACTGACACCTGTCCAGTTTTAAGGAGAGCCGCTAACTTCGGCTTTTCAAGAGGGAAATTATCGGTTGAAGTAAAAAAAGCATAAAAATACATTAATAATGAAGGGAAAATTAGACATTATTCCATCCTCACCTAAAGAAATAGACAAAATCATTTGCGTTTCAATAAAACAAAAAAAGAATAGAGAAAAAGCAGGTCTTTTGGTATTTCTAGTGCCATCAGAATTGATAGGTCTTTTTTTTTGTATCTTTTTTCGAATAAATCAGGCCAAGCTTGAGTCGGTCAGAGGCCATACAAGTCATTTATTCTATGACAAAAGATCGCCAACAAGGGGTCGTACATGAAAAAGATGTTCAGCAAAGGCTAAACTCGAGAGACAATGGCCAGTGAAGACATAGAAAAGCCACAGAAGATGGTGGCCGATGTAAGTGGGGCAAGATGGGAGAAGAAACATAAAAACGTGATAGGGAAAGGGAGGAAATGGTGGCTTTCAGAGTTGAAAGGGATAGAACCTTTCATATAGCTGGTGACGTGGGGTGAGCGGTATTAGAGAAATTGTCTGACATAAAGAGGGGAAGATTTGAGAAGTTCACGGAATAAAGAGGAAAGTAAAAGAAGACACGGAGATTGATTTCGAGAAAAAGAAAGGAAAAAGGAAAAAGAAAAAGGACACAGAAGGAATATAAGAAAGAAAAAAAAACAGTTATGTTTTTTCTCAAAATGGTTAAGAAAAAAGAGAGGATAGAATTGAATAAGAAAGAAAAAAAGAAAGAAACCGCAAATAGAAAGCAAGAATGTTAAGAAACATGTTGAAACTGAATGAAAAAGCGAAAACAAAAGACGAAAAAAACAAACAAACAAAAAGACGATGAGAGTAAATAGGAATGAAAAAAGAAAAATGAATACGAATAAGTTAGATAAAGATTACACTATTTACATTATTCGGACTATTATCCTCATCTTCGTTGACATTTTTACGACATTTCGGTCGCTGTACGCTCCAGCCTTCTTTAAGTGCTAGGGATGTCGAATTGAACCCGTTTTTACGATCACTGGGGTATATCATTCTCATTCCTTGTGCGTAGCCGCTTCTGGTAGCCATGAGTTATCTTCCTTTAACACGACTCTCTAAGTTATTAGTTCACCTCTGCTGTAGCCTGGAACTAACCAACGCCTATATCCAACAAAGATGAGGAGAATAGTCCGAATATTGTAAATAGTGTAAATACTACTCTATCTCACAAATAAAGACAAGTATAAATTAAATTGTTAAAAAAGAAGGAAAAAGGGAGTGAATATAAATAAAAATGAAAGTGTCAGTTAAGTGTCATTCGTGATACACGCTTTGGGCGATCATGTTTCGAAAGAGACATGACTAACTGGGCAGAAGATTATCACTCAGTAGGTTGCCATTGCTTTCTGTGGTAGACTGGTTGCCAGCCAAGGCTATAGAACCTAATTTGTCTAATTATTTAACCAATAACTGGAGGAAAGAGACAGATTAATATCTTTCCCAAGGGTATTTGTGCGTAAGTGAATGCAAGCAATTCAACTGGAATTCGAATGCAAAAGTAGTGAATAAGAAATAAAGAAAGATTTTAATGTCAGAAACATAAAAATATTTAAGAAAAAAGTAAGTGAATAAGAAATAAAGAAAGATTTTAATGTCAGAAACATAAAAATATTTAAGAAAAAAGTAAGTGAATAAGAAATAAAGAAAGATTTTAATGTCAGAAACATAAAAATATTTAAGAAAAAAGTAAGTGAATAAGAAATAAAGAAAGATTTTAATGTCAGAAACATAAAAATATTTAAGAAAAAAGTAAGTGAATAAAAAATAAAGAAATATTTTAATGTCAGAAACATAAAAATATTTAAGAAAAAAGTAAGTGAACAAGAAATAAAGAGAATGAATGAGGAGGAAAAAAGATGAAAATAAAGAAGAAAGATAAAAGTGGGTAAAAAAAGAAAAAATAGGAAAACAGCAACTGAAAAATAAAAGAGTTAAGATGCAACAAAAAAGAAAATGAATAATAAAAAATAAATAAAATAAAAAATTTAAGAAGGAATGGGAAACAAATAAAATGAATTTGAATGAGAAGGAACAAATAAAATATACTGAAAATAAATAAGAAACGAGAAAAAGACGCAAATTATAGAAAAAAAAGAGCGAAAGCGAAGATTGAAGAAAAGGAAAAATCATGAGAAATAAATGAAAACCAAAACAATAAAAAAAAGTTTTTTTTAATGTATCGATAAATATAAAAAAAATGACAAAAGGAAATACAGTGGAACCTGTCCTATGCGACCACCCCGACTGAGATCAAAAACTGGTCGCATACGACAGGTGGTCGTTCACTAAAGGCTCATAGTCATGACCTGTTTCCGACAGGAATGTATATTCCATTCATCAGAACGTACATATTAGAATTTTACCATGTAATCTGGTAATATGAACTTATAAATATGGCCTAACTTTAAAGATTTAAAATTTTAAAAAACGTATTTACAACGGTCAACAAAAGACCAAAATATTTATTCACAAAAAATATTTATTCAGAGGACTTTAAAAAAAAGTATATGGTTTCAGTTTTTTCTTAGAAGTGAATGATAGCAAAAAAGAATCTGCGATAGATAGCCTAATCTATCGCCCGGTTCACACTCCACCCACGTCTATTGAACAGGTGAAGAGGCTCATCCCTTGTTCCCTGTTTAGGATGTGGTTTCCGGCTTTCTCTTTTCCAACCTTTTCACTATTACGTAGCCCCCCTGCGCTTCAGTAGCGTTACCGCATTGCTCGGGGTGATATGATAAAAAAAAAATTACATGAAAAATACATACCAGAAACTGACAGCGATTGTGGGTGAGGGGGGTAGAGATCAGAGATATGGAGACAGATATACCCAGATAGAAATAAAGTCGATAGACACAGAAAAAATAAAGGAACAAAAGAGATAGACATTTGAGAAAGGGACATAATTGTAATTTTCTCAATCCCTGAATTTATCCAAATCAGGACAGAGACTGCTATAAATCTCTTGAATATGTCAAGTGCAGTACATATTGAACAAAACAGCCGAGGTGAATTCAGGGAATGTACATTTCAACAAGAAATAACAGGTTGATACGATCAAAATGATTTTTTTTTAAAGCGGTCGCTTGATCAGTGATTTTCACTCGTTGATGTTAGTCGCTGGTCGCGTTTTGGAGGTGGGCACTCACTAAAGATCAGTTAACATTAGCAAATCGTCCGTGCATAGAAAAACGGTCGTTAGCAACAGGTGGTCGTAAACGAAGAGATTTGCATACGGCAATTTAAAAAATACGTAATAAAAAATACTTAACGGCAAAAAGTAGTGTAGCCTAGAAAGTCACTGTTAATAATGCGGTAACAATCATCATTAGAAAATAGGCAACTGGTAGGGAAGAGAGTGAGAGACGCAGAGAGACAGACTGACAAAAAATTGTGTATCATCGAATGAGGACGGTTCCAGAAACGCACAGGAAGAAACACCGAGGAGATTTTCAATTCTAGGTCATCATGCTTTATATTTCCCGTGTCAAGACCATCTTCGTTTATGGGCAGTGTTTTTTCAAGACGTGTGTGATCATGACTCTCCACAACCTTCTAATATTTTTAGCGCATAGCAACGTTAGACCTTTTGCTAAGCCTACTACGCTCCGTACCGGCATCAATTCGCACAAGTTCGCCAGGTATGTGGCTGGTTACTTCCCCCTGTCCTTTTGGTCTTTTTTCCCAATAGTATTTGTGTGAAAGTGAACGTAATAATCCAGGCCATAATTTTAAATTAGGTACCTCCACTCATTTTCGATAACTAAATTTTAAATTGAATTTTTAAAAAGAAAATGTTTCCTTGAGACTTTTATTTTAGTTTTAATTGAAAGCTAAATGATTAAATTTACTATTTACAGTAAGCAAAATACTCTGGCTTATTTCAAATAGAAATTATATTGATTGGAAGATAAAAGTTTGAGTTTTTTTTTTCAATTTTTGAATTTGCCGCCCGTTTTTAGTGATCGACACATTTTTGTAAATTAAAGTTAATTCTCGGTTTTAAAAATCTTGCAAAAATAAAATATACATCTGTGACACATTATTTTTGAAAAATTAGCAAATTTTACGTTAAATTAATCTGATTTACATAAATATTACTTATTTATAGCGTGAAATTTCGAATAAAACTATTTCTTATTCACAAATTTGAACTTTTTGAACTGTACGCGTCGTAAATCAAGATCGTGTTGACAGGTTCTTGATTAGAGATAAAAATGTATGGCGTTCATAAGAAACAAAATTATACCCGTTTTCTTTCGGGTCAGGAATGAAACTCTGACCTTTTAATTTTCACATAGAAATTACCATACAAAAAAAAATCAAATGCACAAAAAAAGGTTAAATTATTTTAAAGATACGCGTGTATAACGATTTATATTTAACCTTTCATTTTTGGATAAGCAATAAAATCGTCAATTCTTAACTAAAAAAATAAGCGCAACAGTTCTTTTAAATGTTTTTTAAATATTTTTAAAACTTTATAAATTATCATAATAAAAAAATGAAAACAATTCTTTTAAAATTTAATTAGTAATCAAAAAGTTTTTTTTTCAGATTATAATGTCCTGAATTTTTATTACTTGTTCAAGCTATTAAAAGCTTATAAAATTAAATTTTATCAGAGTTTTATTAAATTTTTTATTTTTCTCTTAGGAGCAGATTTTCAGATAGTATTGTAAAATTTAAAACAAAAAAGTAGATGATTTATATTTCTCAATGAGTCCTGCGTTTAACTAATAAAAATAAGTTTTTATAAAAATTTCATGGATTTACGTGGATGAGGGTAACATAGTTAAAAAATATATATTTTTACCAAGATTTTTCAAAAATAATAATTTCAGAAATAATTTAATTCATTTGTGAATGAGTACAGAAAGTTTCATTTAAAATCCGACTATTATTTGATTTTTATGAGAATTTCCAAATTAATGTGTTTGTCACCGAAAAATAGTGGGTGATGTAATATTACCTTTGCCATTATAAACAGTCGTAACGTTTTGTTTAAACTCAAATCAAAACAAACTTTTTTTTAAAATAATTAAAGATTACTTTCATCTTTCCTCTTAATATCAATATAAACATTTTGATGGGAAAAGTTTGTTTTATTAAGTTTGGGACCTTTTTTATTCATATTAGGCTGTTTTTTTGGGGGTTTTTTTTGCGATTCAGTGGAGATACCTCTTTTAAATGGTTACTCCGCTGATTCTTTTCCACGCCGACATCAGCAAAATGATATCTGTAAAACTTGTATTGTTTGTTGGCATGATTTTCTTTGTGATATGTAGTGGAGTGGTTTCTCATTGCATCCTCAATGGTGATTTTTTTAGATGACAACTGTTGTTAGCTAACTGTTGATTTATAAATAGTTCTGACGCCCTTCGTTATATCCTATCTTCATCCCAGTTGATTGCTATGCTATATTTTTCTTATATGACAGAAAACGTTGGACAACCTCCCCACGAATAAGAAAAAAAAAACACCTTGAGGCAGTAGAAATGTGTTTCTACAGATGGACACTGAAAATTCCATGAACGAATTGTGTAAGCAACAAGGAAGGCTTAAAGAAAATAACAACAGAAACAACACTTGTACTCTGAATCTAGAAAGAATGTTGAACTTACTTTCACACATAATGAGGAATGGATTGATCAAATGATACGGTTTTTCCGGTTTATTCTCCCTTTTCAGGCTATTTAAATAAAAAGACCATTTTTAGATTGCTATAATTTTGTTGCGAGGTATTGTGATAAAACTCTTAATAATTAACCCATACCTGAGAGAAGAATATGTAGATTCATCTCTTTTCCAAAGTTATTTGCGCATAAGTGATTATAACGAACCCAAAGAAAATTTGAACTCGGCTCTCCCATTAAGAGTTTCCAGCCATTATCCATTACACCACCCACACATCCAAGCCTATAGCACCTGGTAGTCTCAAGCGGTCACCCATCTAAGTACTAAGTTTCAGCCAGATGTTGCAGTCAGCCAGATTATGCGGAATGGGAACTTAGAAAACGCAAACCTATTGTGGATTACTGAGGGCAAGATAGATAAGGGAAGTCGGCGAACCAGTTTCGCGTCGAGTTGTGTGAATAGATGAGGAAGCTTAACTAATGGAGACGAACTCAAAAGAGCTATACGAGATAAAAAAAATAACAGAGAGCCATGATCGGTTATGTCGTGAAAGAACGCAACACATGCAAGAACTAGTATCTTGAAAAGTTCTTTTAAAAATTTCTATTGGATATCAAAGATATTTTCCGACCAGGAGAAACTCAGTAAAAGCCTTAATGTACCAAGTATGACAATTTAATTGAGAGAATGCACCTGTGCTGGTAAAGTTGGTTTACTTGATCACTCTTGGCTGATGTCAACTCAAAATATTCTCCTTGAGAACCTATGCACTTCTTGAGATTAGCCTGACATTCCTGGGAGCATTCTTAGAAGTCGTTTCTGGAATTACTTTCAGTCATGTAATTACTAGATGTCGCGAACGTTAGTTAGATCTTTCAGGGCGTTTCTCGATTTTATAAATAGCCTAAAATCACTTTTAAGTGGCTAACATTGGTGAATAAGAATCTAGGGCAAAATCCCGACGGACAAAACCCAGTGAACAATATCACAACAAACAAAACCCGACCGGACAAAATCCAGCAGGCAAAACCCCAGCGGACAAAACCCAGTGAACAATATCACAACAAACAAAACCCGACCGGACAAAATCCAGCAGGCAAAAACCCAGCGGACAAAACACTAGCAGACAAAATCTCAGTGAACGAAATCCCAACGGACAAATCCCAACGGACAAATCCCATCGTGCAAAAATCTCTATGGAGAGAACCCAGCGGGAAAAATCCCAACGAATGAAATCCGAACCTCTTCTCGAAAAAGTGCATGGAATCTTTAATTGTCATGTTTTTACCATAACAAAATAAAACGGTAATGAAAAAATGACACACTCGTCGGGTATTGGAAATAACTAGGGAATTTATTATTGTGGAAACATGAGTACAGCGAACAGCTGTGGATGTTGATTAACTGTGTGTTTATAGAGATCCTGGAAGAGTTTTGCCTGTCATGTTTGCTAGCTAGTTTTCGTCATTATATTGACGACTCTATGACACTGTCAAGCCCTCTGCTTTCGGGTAGAGGGCGCTCTCTGCTTCCGAGCAGAGAGCAATAACCCAGTCGTGGTTCCGCCGAAGGGTAGAACCACGACTGGGGAAAAATAGACAGACATTTTTTGGCCCGGCTATATGGCCGGGAATTCCCACTATAAAATGACCATGTGTCACATCCGGCCTGCGTGGGAAGGCTAGTAAATACAGTTTGCTAGCTTCTAACGGAAGTCCTTTCATCTTGTCTCCCAGCATGCACCAATTAGCGAGGGAACGGACTCCCTTGAATGGTCCAGGGGAGGTAACTTTTGACCCTTTTTTATGGTGATCCTAATATTAATATAGGACTAATATTTGTCTACTTCTCGGATGAGAGTCTGGGATTTTGTCCCCGCTGTGTTTTTGTCCGGTTAAGGTGGATAACCCATCTTTCGCTATGTGTTTCCTAGTCAGGAACTTGTGTCTTGTTATGATGAAACATTGAAATATTAGTTGAAGAGTTAGGAGTAACAGAACATTCTGCACCCGTCGAAAGTAAGGAGTCCGACATGAAGCAGAAGCGTAGGATGTGCGAATGACTTAACTGCCTTCCTGATGAACTGAGCCACAGGAATATGTCACCGCTTCATAATGATTAGAAAGCTAACCACACATATTCCTCGTGGCACCCCGGTGTAATGGTTAGCAAACTTGTTTTTTAGAACAATTACGACTGAAGACTGAGTTCCATATTTAGTTGGTGCTTCAAGCGTTCTGCCTTGTGCCACATCTAAGCAACGCTTATAAAAATACTGTATGTGCACCTCGACATGGCGTAATGGTTAGCAAACTTGTTTATTTAGAACAATTACGACTGAAGACTGAGTTCCATATTTAGTGGGTGCTTCAAGCGTTCTGCCTTGTGCCACATCTAAGCAACACTTATAAAAATACTGTATGTGCACCTCGACATGGAGTAATGGTTAGCAAGCTTGTCTTGCCAGTTCAATTACGACTGAGTAGTGAGTTCAATTCCCATTGGGTGCTCAAAATTTTCAGTCTTGTGCCACATCTAAGCTACGCTTAGAAAATATTCATTTAGAGACATCGAACTTGTCTCGTTAGAACAGTTACGACTGGCCACTGAGTTCGATCCTCAAAGGTTATCCCATATTTTCAGCATCGTTCCACACCACAACTGCGCTTAGAAAATCAACTTATTCTTATTTATTTATTTTTTTTATAATCATATCGCCCCAAGCAAGGCATTTTACTGCCACTGTTTGCAGGGGTTACATAAGATGAAAGTTTTGAGAAAGAGTGGCAGATCACAGGGGGTGTCAGGAAGTGAACAAGAGAAGGATGAGAATACTGATGAGAGTGGAGTAGACGGAGAAAGAAACATGAGAGAGAGGATGCAGGTTCGTGAGATAGGAGATGACTATTGAGTTTACATTTAAATTCTTGGAGATTATAGCTGTCGGCAAAGCAAGCAAGTGGAAGGGAATTCCACAGGCGGAAAGTGCGAGAAAAGAAGTTGATGGAGTAGAATATCCAGGCTGTCACTAGTTTTTTCCTTCCGGGTAGCCCCAAGCTGATGGTCGCATACCCTATTCACATAAACTTGTTCAGTAGATACCATATCGGGATAGTTAACAAGCCAGGTAGTAAAACCACTTACGCTATTATAATTCACTAGCAGTATAGCCCGGCGTTGCTCGGGTGTAATGAAAGCTTTAAAACTAATCCATGGTCCTGGAGCTCACACTCAGCCTAAAGAATATTTGTGTGAAGTTTGGTGAGAATCGGATAAAAATTGTGGATTTGTATAAAGGACATACAGACAGATAAACAGACAAACACACACAAACATCTTGCCTTTTATATATATATATATATATATATATATATATATTATCGATTTTCTGCACTGTTGTAAGAACTGCAACCTTGAAACTTCTAAATATCATTTCTCATGTCTTCGTCTATGAGTGTATGAAATTTGATTAAAATCGGACCACTCTTTCTATAACCCGATTTTTTCGATTATCGTTTTTCGATATTTATCGGGAGTACCTCGACACAAAACCTACCTAAGAACACTCGCAGAAGCTTATAGTAAAACTGTGTAAATTTTCAAGAAAATCGGTTCAGCTGTTTCGGAGTCTATATGTAACGGACACACAGACACACACACACACATACACACACACACACATACACAGACAAAGTTCCATTTATAAATAAGTTTAGATTTAGATTCGTAGTCAATATCAAACTTCAGTAGCCTTGCGTCCTGTCGTGATCTGAAGCTGAAGATTGGCGTGGAATGATTGTTTTAAATAATGTATTTATCGATTTTTATCTCAGTGCTTGGTATGTTTGGCTATACTTGGTGAAGTGCGGTAAATATTATATCTTCTTCTATCCATTAAGGATGTGATGGGCACCTCGGCGTGGTGTAATGGTTTGCAAAGCGTGTCTCACTAGAATCATTACAATTAAGTAGCGAGCTCGATCCTCACAGGGTGTCTCATACTTTTGACTTTGTTCCACATCTAAGCTCCTCTTAGAAAATACCCATTTAGGATGTGAGCAATAATGTCTCGCCACATTTTTCTCTCTTTTATAACTCTTAGTAAAGTTTGTCTTTTCGTTATCTTTCGAAAACTTTGTTCTGTCAACTATTTGCACATGTTCGTTAAGGTAGTTTGGGTATTGTTTTTCTCTATCCTTCAGTATGTCTTGAGAGTATCATATTTTCTAAACCCTCTTTCCTCGTTATGTGCTCTAGAAATTTCATCTATCTTTTAAGTGTCTGACCATAAGCTCATAATTATTATGTCACCAAATTCAAGAACCAAAAGTTATAAAATACTTAAAATTACTATGGGCACCTAGGGGTGGTGTAATAGTTAGCAAGCTCGTCTCGCTAGATTCATGATATCTGAATAGTGAGTTCGGTCCTTACTGGGTACCCACACTTTCGGCCGTGTGTCACGTCTAAGCTACGCTTAGAAAATCGTCTTCCTCCAGGTTTGGGAGTTGGGCGCATGGCTAACAACCCTGCCCCATAAAAAAAAACAGTTTGTTCCGGAAACAGCAAAATCGCTGCCCTACACACCATTGGGTGTAAAGGAAAAGTATAAAATTACTGTTATTTTCATGAAATAGTGGTTTCCACTTTAGTGACATAGTGGGTGTGAGTTCAGTCCATTTATTTAATAAATAGGGTGGTAGATTCTCGTTCCACTGCCTATATCAAGGAACATACATCTTAATTTTAATACTGATCATTTATTGATCTTCTCTTTCCACTGAGACGAAGTACACACCGCTCGACCCAGAGCTTCGGTCCTTCTTTTGGTGTATATCGATTTGGGCAACCTACACGGAAATATGATTTGAACCCTTTAATTAAATCTACTCAGGTAGACTGTTCTTTTTCCACTGCTAATTTCTAGAGGATTATAGATACCTTGAGTCTGGCGCCTTAGAATCAAACAAGTCCAAGAATTCAAGTACCTAGGAAGTGTTCTAACAGGAGATGGAAAGTGCGACACGGAGATCCGAAGGCGAATTGGCATGGCAAAGAAGTCTGGTTTTTTCCACAATGGTTTTAGTCATTTTGATCCATTTTTGCGGGTATGCAATTTTCGAATACCAGCAATTTTCGAATACCAGCAGAAGATGAGCAAAATACTAACACACAGGAAAATCTCAATAGAAACGAAGAAAAGAGTGCTAGACTGCTACGTGATGTCAGTTCTTCAATACGGCTGTGAATGCTGGACAATATCATCGAAAATGAGGACAAAACTAGAAGCGGCCGAAATGTGGTTCTACAGAAGGATGCTACGGATATCGTGGACTGAGCATACAAGCAACGACGAGGTGTTAGAAAGAATGGCAACAAAAAGGAAATTGATGCTGAGCATCAGGAAGAGACAACTGAAGTTCCTGGTACATGCAATGAGGAAGGAGAGCCTGGAGAACCTCATACTGACTGGACAGATAGGAGGAAGGAGAGACAGAGGAAGGCAGCGGATAACATATTTGCAGGGCCTGATCAGATGGATGACGGAACGGGGGTTGCCAGGAGCAACAGGAACAAACATACTAAGATCCACAAGGGATAGGGAGACGTGGAGAGCCATGATCGCCTACGTCCTGAAGGGACAGGGCACATAGAAGAAGAAAAATTTCTAGAGATATCTACTTTTTATTTTGTACTGATTAGTTATTACAGTTAAGATTCGTAGATAGCAGACACGGGATGAAAATTGCAAGAACTCACAGACAAAAGCTGTAACGATAGAAGAAAGAGTCAACTATCAATTTTAAAAGACAGAATATTGATCTTCAGCAAGAGAAAGGCCTCAAGATGGGAAGTACGAGTTAAACACATCAAAATGAAGTTCACAAATCTATATACATGGAGAGCGTTTTAACAAATGATGGAAAATATGGTATAGAAAAACCGAAAGTTCATTGAAAGAGCAAAGGATAACTTTTATAGGCAATAATTGGAAAAAAGTCGCCAGGAGGAGGAAAATTTAGGTGGAAACAAAGAAAGGATTTCTGAATTGCTATATAATATAAAACCACGCATATGGCAGTGGAGG
Organism: Ascarosepion bandense; assembly: GCA_037127315.1. Taxonomy (NCBI): domain Eukaryota; kingdom Metazoa; phylum Mollusca; class Cephalopoda; order Sepiida; family Sepiidae; genus Ascarosepion; species Ascarosepion bandense. Next base: position 4,037,831 of record JBBBDQ010000581.1, on the reverse strand, counting down.
CTGGACAATTTCCTTACAGATGAAGAGAAGATTTGAAGCAAAAAAGGTATGATTATTTACATGATCACAAATCCCGTATGAGTTGTAGTGTAATGGATATCAGCACGGAATGATAAATCGGAGACCCGAGTTCGAATTCATTTCATTCTTTTACGCACAAATCCCCTTGGGAAAGGTATTAATCCATCTCTTTTCCCTCAAGCTGTGGGTTGAATAGCAGGATAGATTGGGTTCTATAGCCTTGGCTGGCAACCGTTCAACCGCAAATAGTATTGGCAAACTACTGCGGGAAAATCTGCCTAGTCAATCATGTCTCGAAAAAACAATTTTGTATCATGTATGGCAATGAGCTGAGTGATAGTGGGACTATGTTCCCCATCATTGTTATTGTTATCACAGCCGTTGTGCTCTCTGGCCTTCATCAGGTATAGCGATCTGGGTAACCTACAGCGAATACTGAATTTAACTTTTAATTTAATCTACTGAGGTAGACTGCTCTTTGTCCACTGCTTATGTCTAGAGATATCTACTTCTTATTCTTATTTACTACTACTCATTTATTACGGTTATTAAAGTACACGTATTGAACTTATATCGTCAAATTCACAAACTAACGCTTTCATTCATTAGGCCATGTCAGTGGAAAACGTTAAGCCAAGAAGTCGTAGAATGTTTCTATCCTGGAATTTAGCATCAGCCGTGTAGATTTTTACTAATCAGACCTTAGCATGATCTAATCTAATCTAAACTTATTTATAAATGGAACTTTGTCTGTGTGTGTGTGTGTGTTTGTGTGTGTGTCTGTGTGTGTGTCTGTGTGTGTGTGTATCCGTTACCTATAGACTCCGAAACGTTGAACCGATTTTCTTGAAAATTTACACAGCTGTACTATAAGCGTCTGCGAGTGTTCTTAGCTAAGTTTTGCGTCAAGGCACCCCCGATAAATATCGAAAATTGATAATTGAAAAAATCGGGTTATAGAAAGAGTGGTCCGATTTTGATCAAATTTCATACACTCGTAGACAAAGACATAAGAAATGATATTCAGAAGTTTCAAGGTTGCAGTTCTTACAATAGTGCAGAAAATCGATAATATATATATATATATATATATATATATATATATATATATATATAGGCAAGATATTTGTGTGTGTGTCTGTTTATCTGTCTGTATGCCCTTTATACAAATCCACAATTTTTCTCTGATTCTCACCAAACTTCACACAAATATTCTTTAGACTGAGTCTGTACCCCAGGACCATGAATTAGTTTCAAAGCTTTCATTACACCCGAGAAACACCGGGCTATACTGCTAGTAATTCAATAAGGAGTCAAAATGAATGTCAGGTAATAAAGGAGATTGTACTTATCGAAGTTAGTTGAAGTATCTTGTTACTGTTGTTTTCTTTGACGGTGTGCGGGTAAAGACGAAGAAAGGAAAATTGGAAGGAGAGATAGAATGAGTATGTGACGCGCCCTTACGTCCGGGTTGGCAAATTACATTTTCTTTAGTCACATTTCGACGAGGTACTTCAGATTCGCTCCCATGTTGGATTGTTTTGACCGGTCAATACCTAGTTTAAGTAGTGAAATTAATCACGTGACTGGATCTAAACCGCATACCCATTTCGTAGATGTTAAGAAAAATTTGACTGGGGTCATATATCAGTTTGCTATTTTCTATCCATTCAGAATTCGTAATCTTAATTTTCACACTGACTTGTGAAATTTGCCTTAGTCTGGTTTTTTCCACAATGGTTTTAGTCATTTTTATCCATTTTTGCGGGTATGCAATTTTACTTTTTTCCTTTGAGTAAATTTTCAGATGATATAGGAATTGCATCTTATACACCCTAATATTTACAGACCCTGTTGAATATATGAACTGCAATGGATACTGTAAACTCTCGTATATGTCTACCTCTAAATTATATCTATATCTACCTTTTATATTTAAGTCTAAACCAGGCTGTGCCTTGTGGTGGATATCGACTCGGAACGAGAAATCGGGGAGCCGAGTTCGAATTCCAGTTGAATTCATTGCATTCACTTACGCGCAAATACCCTTGGGAAAGGTATTAATCCTTCTCTTCCTTCCAGTTATGGGTTAAATAACAGGGCAGATTGGGTTCTATAGCCTTGTCTTGCAACCAGTCTACCGCAGAAAGCAATGGCAACCTACTGCGGGATAATCATCTGCCCAGTCAGTCATGTCTTTTTCGAGACATGATCGCCCAAGCGAGTTTTACGTATGGCACTAAACTGACTGACTGAATATTATAGTTGAAAACATGGTTAGGGCTTCTACTAGGCATAAAGTGGGGGATCAATTTTATATTGTTATGAAGCAATAAATTGATCCCCCAATAATTACTACTTAATTATATAATACATCTCTTCCACCTCTAGCCATGAGTGAAATAACAGGAGAGATTTGGTTCTATAGCCTTGGCTTGCAACCAGTCTACCGCAGAAAGCAATGGCAACCTACTGCGGGACAATCTTCTGCCCAGTCAGTCATGTCTCTTTCGAGACATGATCGCCCAAGCGTGTTTAACATATGGCACTTAACTGACTGCCTGACTAAACCAGGCCTATGTTTACATTACTATAGCTTAAGTCTATAATGTGTCGACCTTTTTCACTCTAGTGTAAAGCGGACCTACTATGTCAACCTTTTTTTAAATCTAGATTAAACTGAGCCTATGTCCAGTTTTCTTTTTGACTCAAGTGTAAACCGGAGCGAATGTCTACATTTTTTACTGTAGTTTAAACCGGAATTTTACTTTAGTTTGAACCGGACCAATGTTGACTGATTTATTTGTTTAACGGGATATCAACTCATTATGTGTCATTTAATGCCAAAATTTCATTTTCTTGAAAGATTTGAAGAAATAAAAAAAATGATATATGTTATTCTGCTTTCACAACTGAATACATGGTAGATGTATTTAGTGTGCATACATGTTTGCGTGGACATTACCAGAGGCAGTGATATGTGCGTTTCATGATGTAGCTTTATTGAAGTGATATTTTTGAATACAGTTTTATTTTTAAAAGAAAGTTTAGGATATTATATGGAGTAATATAATGAAAATTTCTTCCACGTTGGTTGTTTGATTTTGTTTAGCGGCATATCAAGCTTTATGGGTTATCTAACCTTGAAATCTAAATATTTTGAACACGATTTTATGGCTTCAACTAAATATATATGGAACGCTATTTTATATATTATATTTCGAACGTTTTAGTTACCGATAAAATGTATTGTTGGCCAGCTTGCCATAAAAACTGTTGATGGCTATTTTGCTTGGTCATTTTATTATAAACAGTAATTGTTGCTAATTTTAGTAGGAATAGATATTGTTGCTTATTTTAGTATATAAAAACATATTGCTAGTATTTTTTTTTTTTTTACAAAAATGTATTTTTATGCTTTCATTTTGGGGGTTCATTATTTGCTTATAGCTGGGGCCTTAGCAGTGCTGCCACCCCGGTCAGGCAGAACCTGGTAACAACAGCATGTAAGAGGTAGTTCCACGCTCCTCAAAACCTTTAATCTCCAGATGATGCCGGATGTAGTTTATCGTCATACACTGGACTGCAAGTATAAACCGATTGACACTAGTATAAATAGAGCAACTGTCTACTTTTTGAATCTAGTGTAAGCTAGATCTATGTTCAGCTTTTTACTTTAGTGTAAATTGTAACCATGTTTACCCATCTATTAATACATTGTGATGTTTTGCCATTAAGATATATTCGACATTAAAAAAAACCCCAATAACAATTAGTCAACATGACCTAAGCTAACAAAATATATAGGCCATTTATTTGAGACTAGCACAAATGCCGTATAGCAGACATCGTAGTGAGGGACAAATTCACCAAAATACTAATGGACATCGAGATTAGCTTATTAACCGTTACTGCACGGTAGGCCTCTAGCACAAAACATAACGTGTTCTCTCTCTTTCTCTCTCTCTCTCTCTCTCTCTATATATATATATATATATATATATATATATATATATAATTTTATTTAGTCGACAGAACTGTCCTGATTGACGAGGTTGTTGGTTAGGGTAAAATGGGGATGACGTCTTGAAGAGCAGTAGTTCGTGACTGTCTTCCATAATTTGATCACTGTTCTTAATTTTCTTTTGATCAAGAGTGCGTCGTTTGGCTTTATAGTGCTGTCAAATTAATAGCGGCCTCTTTATCGTTCAATGATCAGAAGTGTTCAAGTTGTATTCATTTTATTACTATTATTATTATTATTACTATTATTATTATTATTAATAATAATAATAATAATAATACTTTTTACCCTCTTTTTTCAGATTGAAGAGTTCTTACAAAAGATATTCTTCTTCAACTGAACACACCAATTTTCGTCTTTCGCAAATTTATTTTCTTCATTTGTCAGTTTCTATTATCTCAATTTTCTAACCATTATCCGTTTGTTCATATCTTCATTTTCTGTTTTTCTTATTTTAGTTCTTTCTTCTCTTCATTCTTTAATTCTCAAGTTATTTTCTTCTATCTTTAGGTTTTTGCTGCCAGTGTCACCTGTTTGTCTCCTTGTCTATCGATTATTTTCTTTCAGCTTTAAAAAAAGAATTCCTTCTTCTCATTGTTACTGATATTTTAGGGGATCTCTTCCTTTTGCTGCTTTTCCTCTCCTTGCTTATTCTTTTCTTCTCTGCTTTCTTTTTCTTCTTTCTTTTATGCACATTCGTCTTCCATTGTATGCTTTTTTTCTTTCTTTTCTATTCTTACTCTAATCTTACTGTTTTTCTTATACCTTACCTCAATCTTTTCTCTCTTTTTACTCTTCTTTCTTTTTTGTTCTCTTAGTTTTCATTACATTCATTTTTTTACTTTTTTCTCTTTCTCTTTCCTTTTGTTCCCTTTCATTCTCTGTATTTATTCCTCTTTTCTCTTCTTTCTTTGTTGTTCTTTCATCTTTCTTTATATTCTTTTTTTCTAGTGTTTTTTTTTTCATTTCTTCTATTTTTCTATTTCTTCATACCACTTTCCTTCTTTTATATTCCCTCACTTTCGCCGTTCTCTCGTATTTTCTGATTTTATTTTTCTTTGTTCCCTTTCATTCCCTTTATTTATTTATTATCTTATAGTCCTTCCTCTTTTCTCGTCTTTCGTTTTTCATTATATTTATTTTTTCTGCTGTTCTCTTTATTTTTCTTTTTTCGTTCTTTCTTTCTTTCTTTCTATTTTCTCTACATTTTTTTAATTCACCCGTTTCATTCCTTTTTTCTTCACATCTTTTATTCGTTATTCTTTTTGCTTTCGTTTTCTCTTAACTTCACTTGCTTTTCTTTCTTCTTCCTTTCTTTTTTTCTTTCTTTCTTTCTTTCTTTCTTTCATTTTTCATTACATTCGTTTTTTCTATTCTCTTTCTCTTTCTTTTTTCGTTTTTTCTTTCTTTCTTTTCATTTTCTCTACTTTTTTTTTAATTCCCACTTTTTATTCCTTTTTTGTTAACATCTTTTATTCGTTATTCTTTTCCTTTCATATTTCTCTGAACTTCGCTTGCTTTACGTTCATCATTTTTCTTCATTTTTTCTTTCTTTCTTTCCATTTTCTCTACTTTTTTAAATTCTCGGTTTTATCCCTTTTTTTCACATCTTTTATTCGTTATTCTTTTTCCTTTCATTTTCTCTAAACTTCCTTTTTTGTTTGTTTCTTTCTTTCTATCACTTGCTTTTCATTCTTGTTTACTGCATCGTGTTCATCTTTCATTGTGCCTTTATTCGTTCAGCAATGGACATTTTTTCATTGGCTTTCATTCGAAAATTCTCATTCTCTTAAAAGGTCCTTCTCATTCCCCCACCCACACCCTCCACCAAGGGCCAAACTTCAGGACCTTTACATCGCTTCTTCTATCAGCGCCTTTTCTACTCATTAAGACTTTCCTCTCTACTTTCTGTAGGTTAAGTGGGTAATCAAAATTTTATAACGGTCACATAAATGAATAGGGGCTGACCTGCTTGCTATTCTTGTTTTTATTATATTTATCGTCATTTTTTCTTTCCCTTCCCAAACTTCTTTTTAATATTTTTTGAAGCTTTCATTCTCTGCCCATCACGAGAACACTTCAACGTTTTTAACAACAATTTCAATTCTTCATAGACTCTTTGAAAGGCTTCACAAAGAGCGGTCATACGTTGAAATTATTTTTCAAATTTCTTTTTATTTTCGTTAATCTCTTTCTGTGAAGCAGAACCTTTGCATCGAATTCTTTGTTTCTATAACCTTATTATTTTGTTATGTCTTTTCATCTCAACTCCCTCTTTCTTTTTTACTTACTTTATTTATTCCTTTCTTCTTTCTTTCTCTCTCTTTTTCTTTCTTTCTTGCTTTCTTACTTCCTTTCTTTATTTCTTCATTTCTTTCCTTTTTCCTTGTTCGTTTTTTCTTTCTTTCTTTCTTCCTCTTTTTCTTTCTTTCTTTCTCTATTTATTCCTTTCTTCTTTCTTTCTCTCTCTTTTTCTTTCTTTCTTGCTTTCTTACTTCCTTTCTTTATTTCTTCATTTCTTTCCTTTTTCCTTATTCGTTTTTTCTTTCTTTCTTTCTTACTTTTTTCTCTTTTTCGTTCTTTCTTTCTTCCTCTTTTTCTTTCTTTCTTTCTTTCTCTATTTATTCCTTTTTACTTTCTTTCTCTCTCTTTTTCTTTCTTTCTTGCTTTCTTACTTCCTTTCTTTATTTCTTCATTTCTTTCCTTTTTCCTTATTCGTTTTTTTCTTTCTTTCTTTCTTTCTTTCTTTCTTACATTTTTCTCTTTTTCGTTCTTTCTTTCTTCCCTTTTTTCTTTCTTTCTTTCTCTCTTTATTTATTTCTTCATGTCTTTCCTTTTTCCTTATTCGTTTTTTCTTTCTTTCTTTCTTTCTTACTTTTTTCTCTTTTTCGTTCTTTCTTTCTTCCTCTTTTTCTTTCTTTCTTTCTCTATTTATTCCTTTTTACTTTCTTTCTCTCTCTTTTTCTTTCTTGCTTTTTTCCTTCCTTTCTTCATTTCATCATTTTTTATTTTTTCTCTTTCTCTATTTATTCCTTTCTACTTTCTTTCTTTCTTTCTTTCTTTAATACTACAAATGTTAAGGGCCTAATCTCACAAGTTTAAAAGTTCACTTTCAATTTTCTTTCTCTGTTTTGAGTTTCATCAATTGGTTGACTAAACCTGATCTATTTGACCTTTACTACATTGTGATCCTTACAGAAGTCCTATTAGGATTTATTATTGCTGGACACAATAGTCAGATAATATCATAATACCGTGTCAATAGCAAACACACAACAAAAACTGTAAGAACACAAGGTTGTAAAGGTAAGCTGAAAGAAAGGACTAACTATGAATTATGAGGAGGCAGAATGTTTGATTGACAGTAGGATACAAATTGGTGACATCAAAATCAAACAAAATTATCTAGAATGTATATAACTAGGTTTCACTAAAAATGAGCAGACACGATGAAAAAGTGTCACAAACTCCATAAAAACAAGACTTTAACGTCAAAACTTTTATGTTATTAGTAAGAGAAAAAAAAACAAATATTTTATTATTAAGTTGATAAATATTAAATTATAACTTTTTATCCTTTTTAGAACCTTATATATTTTGCTAAAACTTTTGACTTTCTTGCATGACCATAAATTAGTATGGGGAAATTTAGAGACATTTTGTAAATTCTTGCAAAGATCAGATGACTGTCTGCTTTTAATGAAACCTTCAGGACTTAGTAACAAATGCATTGAATTATTTTTAAACATTTTATTTCAGAAAATCTTTCTGAAAATCATGTTTTTTAACATCTGTTAACACCCAGTTATTGAATTTTATGAAATTTCGAGAAATTATTTTTCCTTAATGTTTATATTGGTTATAAGGACAAGTCATTGGAGAATTTCAATTTTGGTCATACAGGACCCGAGTTAGAAAAATTTTTATCTGAAAATTAAATTAATAAATTCAATAAAAGTAAGATTATTCAATTCGTAAAGCTTTTATCTGTCTTATCTATAAAATATATTTTGGACACCATTGACTTAAGAAAAATATTTTTTTCAATGATGTCTGAATTTTTACAAATATTGTTTTCATATTTTTAAAATTTTAATTATAATAATTTATAGACTTTTAAATCATTTAAAATTTTGTATTAAATTTTGCGGTTTGCTGATATTTTATTAAATATAAATATACCTATTACTCATAAAAGAAAAAGCTTTCAACGATTCAACGACCACCCACTATTTAAAAAATAAGTTTGGATTTATTTATATGTGTATACTCGTGATGATTTTTGTGAATATGGATGTTCAAACGCAAAATTATCAGAAAATAAGCGCGGTAATTATAGTCAAGTCAAAATATATTGGTAACTTTCTAACATTTCTTCACCAAGCGCCTTCGTAATTTAGACTATAAAGACAAAGTACCTAAAATCAAATAAAATACTAGATTGCATAGAATATTTTCTAAGAATGCTGGATAATTATATATATATATATATATATATATATATATATATATATATATATATGATAAATTATATTTTAGAACAGGTACATGTTCTAAAATATAATTTATAATAAATATTCACAGCTCTATATTATATATCGAGCACTGTTTTAAATTAATGTTTTGGACGTTGTAAATTTTTCTTCGTTCCTTATTCACTCGGATATATATATATATATATATATATATATATATATATATATATATATATATAACATAGAATACATGGCATATTAGTCAGGTAAATTCTGATAAAGACGAACAAAAGAACTTAATGCTAAATTCATTTATTTAATTTAACAGAGAAATATAATTTAAAAACGCGCACGTGTCCATAATGAGAACAGATAAATATATTCTCGAAAATTGTTTTTTTTTTAATGAGGGAGGAATTGTTTTTTGTATATTACCGTTACAGATATCTATTCTCAATATGGACACGTGAGCGACTGTGTGTAATTATTTTCGGGAATATTTTGAAAATTGACTGTTGTATCATTTGGGTCTGACGAGCCGCAAGGTCAGCAGCTGCGAAATACGTATTACCCATGAAATTTGAGAATATCTAATTTTTTTCCTAAATTATATATATATATATATATATATATATATATATATATATATATATAATGGCGTTCACGTTGTATTCAAGTAATTGTTATGTCCCCCTAAAGAAAAAATTTACGAACGTATGTCTAATGACAAAGTTGTAAACAGTTCATAAAAACTCCCACCTCCGCGATAATAATTGATTTTCTGCGAAAATTAAAGCTAAGATAAGTAATATTTGTTTCAATTCATGTTAATTAAAATTTAAATCTACTAATCTTTCTCAAATAAAATTTTCAGAAAAGTATATTTTATCTTATGAATATTGTTTAACAAAGAGAATTACGTTGTAATTCATATTTGCCAATATGAATGATATTAGCGTTTTTACCGAAAATAAAATACTAATTCCGATCAATTCAAATTAAGTTTAAAATCAAGCAAAGTATTCTACTCATTGGAAATACTAAGTTTATTCTATTGGCTTGAAATAGAAACTAAAATAAAAGCTTCGAGAAAGATGTTTCACTTTTAAAACTTATCGCTTTTATTTGGAGGTACTTAGTATCAAAAGACAAACCAAAATTGCAACGTAGAAGTCGGAATGTGCATTTCAATAACGAATAAAGCCTTCCAGAACCTAAACAAGGTATGAAAAAAGTGGAAATAATTGTTATAAACTCAGAAAAGAGTTATGACCGGCCATGCAATAATAATCTTTCTATATGACAGAGAATGCTTGAGAATTTCCTCACAGATGAAGAGGAAACTTGGTTCAACAGAAATGCTGTTCCACAGAAGGATTCTGAGAATATCGTGGATGAAACATGTAAGCAACTAGGAAGTTTTTAGGAGGATGCGAAGAAAAAAGGCAACTATACACAACAATGTGTGTCGTGGTAAGTGGATATCGGTTCGGAACGAGAAATCGGGGAGCCGAGTTCAAATTCAAGTTGAATTCCTTGCATTCACTTACGCGCAAATGCCCTTGGGAAAGGTTCATGAACCCTGTTCTTTTTATTGTCTTTTCCTTACTTCCCTTTAAAATTTTCTCATTCTTTTTCTCTCTCTTAATCTTTTGCGTCCTAGTGTAATTATCACATTGCTTGGTGGGAAATAATTTTAAAAAAAACTATGTTAACAGAAGGAAAAACAGTGCCTCTAGCGTGATTTTTTAATAATTTCACCCAAAACGAGGCGGTACCGCCACTGATGTGCAGAGGGCTACATAAAATAGTTAACGTTTTAGGCAGGAGGAGAGTGAAGAGAAAGTCGAATCAGTTACAGGGGGTGACAGAGAATGGACAAGAGAAGGACGTGAACACAGAAATGAAGACAGTTGCGAAGGTAGAGAGAAAGGAAAAAAACAAGATACACAGGGTGATGTAGAACGAACTGAAGTCAAGTGGATAAGAGATGGGAATTGATATTGCATTTCAATTCCTATTGATATTGCATTTCAATTCCTGGAGGTTATAGCCGTCAGTAAAGCAAGTATAAGGAAGGGAGTTCCACAAACAGGAAGTGCGAGAAAAGAAGCTGTTGGAGTAGAACTACCGCCTGCATATGATTGATTTAATTGCAAAAGGGTGAAGCCTTGTTGCTAGTCTGGTTGCAAGAGTAAATTCCTCTGGAGGGAGGTTGTCAGTAAAAAATGTAACTGGCTTAAAAAAAATACAAACAATATGGCCGCGCATTAATTCTCGGGGAAGTAAGAGATTTTGCAATATTTGGTTTACGAGTGTAGGCTGAAATGTTCATAGGCTGACTATGAGGTAGTGATGGTAGAGCTGTGAAATACTGCATCAATTAATTCCAACTTTTCTTATTAATAACTGCATTGTTTATTTTCAGGTAAACTAACGTATAAACGTACGAAATGGCTACTTCTCTTGAAATAGAGTTAATTTGGCAATGTTGTGTTATGTGAGTTGTGGTGCAGAGGATATCGGTTCGGAAAGAGAAATTGGAGAGTCGAGTTCGAATTCCAGTTGAATTCATTGCATTCACTTACGCACAAATACCCCTGGGAAAGGTATTAATCCGTCTCTTCCCTCCAGTTATGGATTAAATAACAGAACATATTGGGTTCTAATTGCCTTGGGTGGCAACCAGTCTATCACAGAAAGTAATGGCAACCTATTGCGGTATAATCTTCTGTCCAGTCAGTCATGTCTCTTTCGAGACATGATCACCCAAGCAAGTATCCCGTATGGCACTTAACTGACTGTATTATAAAGTACCTGTAAAAAAGCGGTTTAATCTCCAAGTACATTCACGCTAACAAAGCTTCTACATTAGGGAGGTTATGACGCTCCAGTGCAAATTTGGGCCGCTGAATTTAGGAGGGAAGAAGATGACCCAAGTTTTGAGCGTTGCTTCAAACAGGTGCATAAATTTAAATACTTGGAAAGCGTCCTGACAGGATAGAAAGTGTGACAATACTCCGAAGACATATTGACATAGCCAAGGACGCATTCTAAAAGCTAAGAAAAGTATTGAGAGACGGGAAGATTTCGTTGAAAACAAAGAAAAGACTATTATGTCATATCTTTTTTTTTATTTTTTTATAAGCGTTTCACCCCGAGCAAGGCATGTCACTGCCACTACTGTGCAGGGGGCTACGTAGAGTGGAGAAAGGCTGGTTAAATATAGGAAATAACAGAGTGTGGGTGATAGGCGGGTGAGGATACCGAGAATGAGGGTTGGGTAGATGAGAGTGTTGTGGGAATAGTTGGGAGTTAGTGTGATAGGAGGTGTCTATTGACCCTACATTTAAACACCTGGAGATTGTAACTGTCGGGAAAGCAGACTTGTGGAAGGGAGTTCCACAGGCGGGAAGCGCGAGAAAAGAAGCTGTTGGAGTAGAATTTACGGTTACATCTTATTTGTTTAACTGTAAAAGGGTGGGACCTAGTTGCTAATCTAGTATCTCGTGTAAATTCGTGCTTAGGCGGCACCAGTGATCTAAGCTCATCGGAGCAGAAGCCATGAAAGTACTTGTAGAAGAGGCACAGGGAAGCTACATCACGCCGGTGTGAGAGCGGCTGCAGCCGGTCTGCCAAGTCAGTATCAACCACGTTACAGATCCTCCTTTGTATTTTGTCTAGAAGCCCAAGGAGAGCAGCAGGGGCACCCGACCAGATATGGCAGCAATATTCAATACACGGGCGGATGGTAGATTTGTATATGTGCAGAATAGTTTCAGGTGGGAAAAATTTCCGGGCCCTGCACAGAGAGCCGGCTTTCATAGCAGCAGATTTGGCAATGGATTCAATATAGTCATTCCATTTGAGGTCCGCCGAGAGTGTAAGGCCAAGGAGGCGTAGTATTTTACTCTCTGGGAGGCTAGCCTGTCCCATGCTAATGTCCTTCTGTATGTCAACTAATGTTGGACGATCACTTCAAGGTTTTAAGGAGTGACTCGAAGCAACAGAAATGTTGTTCTACAGGATGATGCTGAGGATAATAGGGACCAAACATTTAAGCAGCGACAAGGTTTTGGAAAGGAGACAAACGAAAAAGAAACTTATACGTAGTATCAGGAAGAGACAGCTGAGGTTTCATTGACACGTAAAGAGCAAGGATGATTTGAGGAATCTAATATTCACATGACGGATAGAGGGAAAGAGAGAGAAGGGAAAACAGTACGCGACATACTTGATGGGCTTGAGCAGGTGGGTGGCTGAGTAGGGCTTGGGTGAGATCAGTCAGTTAAGTGCCATACTCGATACACGCATTGGGCGATCATCTCAAAAGAGACATGACTAACTGCGCAGAAGATTATCCCGCAGTAGGTTGCCATTGTTTTCTATAGTAGCCCAGTTGCCAAAGTTATAGAACCAAATCCGTCCTGTTACTTAACCCATAACTGGAGGGAAGAGACGGATTAATAGCTTTTCCAAGGGTATTTGCGCGTAAGTGAATGCAAGGAATTCAACTGGTATTTGAACTCGGCTTCCCGATTTTATCGTTCCGAGCCGATAGCCACTGCACCACCACTATGAGAAAATCTATAAAATTCACTAAGACGCAAAGGATTACCAATAATGAAAGAAATAGCGATGACAAGAAATGAACAGAATTAAAAGAGACAAATTTACTTTCTATCTATGTCAATTATTTTTCATAAGTGAATGCAAAGAAATCGAACCTCGGCACCCTGATTTGTTGTGCCGAGTCGATATCCACTGTACGACAACGCACTTCCTTGGGAGAGATACCAAGGGGAAAAGTGTTGAGAGTGACGAGGGATAAGCGCAAGTGGAATTTTATGATCTTCCACGTCCTAAAGAGACACGACACATTAAGAAGAAGATAGTGCCAAAGCCTTGTCGCCAAATAGATAAAAATGTTTTTATGGTAAGACTGTTTCCCATTAGAATCTTTTTAATGTCATCTCCTTTCAAGATGTAGGCAATCATGACTGTTCACACATTCCGTTTCTTTATTACCAGCTAATTGCCATTGTGGTGCAGTGGATATCGACTCGGAAATCGGGGAGCCTAGTTCGAATTCTAGTTGAATTCCTTGCATTCACTTACAAACAAATAACCTTGTGAAAGGTATTAATCCGTCTCTTCTCGCCATTAATGGGTTAAATAATAGAACATATAGGGTTCTATAGCCTTGGCTGGCAACCAGTCCACCGTAGATAACAATGGCAACCTTCTGTGTGATAATCTTCTGCCCAGTCAGTCATGTCTCTTTCGAGACATGATTGCCCGAAGCGTGTATCTCGTATGGCACATAATTGACTGACTGTATTATAAATACCTGTACAAAAGCGGTTTAATCTTCAAGTACATCCATACTAACAAAGCTGCAACATTAGGGAGGGTATGACGTACCAGTGCAAATGTGGGCCGCTAAATTTAGGAGGGAAGAGTGATGTGCGAACATAACCCAAGGTTTGAGCGTTGCTTCAAACAGTCCACCGTAGAAAGCAATGGCAACGTTCTGTGAGATATTCTTCTGACCAGTCAGTTATGTCGCTTTCGAGACATGATCGCCCTAAGCGTGTATCACGTATGGTGTTTAACTGACTGACTGACTGAAGTTCCATGACTTTTTGTAAAACATAATGCCCTTGTTAACCGTTACTTTCTTGATGGTTTTAAATTCAGTGTTTTTTTTTTTATCTCTTTCAAGGCTTCAGATCGATTGATAAATTACTTTTTAACTCTTAGCGAGGAAGAAATATATCCATGTTTTCCGAAACGTACAAACGTGGACTCGAGAGAGTAACTCAGAACTTGAACTCGGTTCATTGTTTCTATTTATCGCGTCGATAATCGCTACACTTCCTGCATGGTTTCTAAGAATAGAGAAGTAATGCTCAAATCTCAACAGATGCAAGAATTTAAAGAAAGATTACACATAGAAATGGTTAACAATTTCAGAATTTATTGCCGTTGAAGTATTTCCATGCAGTGTATCAAACTTTAATTTAAAAATGTCTACGACGGAGTTGAACACTTGAAAATTCCGTTGGAATTGAACACTTGAAAATTCCGTTCTTTTCGATGATATTGTCCAGCCAATAATCGGAGACAAAGTCTAAAACAGTCCTGCTAACCTGGACTTCATATATATATATATATATATATATATATATATATATATATATATATTATTTTCACAACAATGATCTAACATAACCTGATGAGGCGGTAAAAATCTCCAAACATAGAAATGTCCATGTCGCAATGTAAACTATATTAATTTTAAATAAAAAAAATAATTCTATATATATATTGTGTTATTTCAGGTGAAAATAAAGAAAAAAAATTCTCCAATATTTGGATATTGTTTTATGTTGGTTCTAAAATTAAAGCCAAAATACGATGTTTACAATGGCTCATGATTATAAATATAATAGACATTCATTGTCTCTTATATTTAACAATATATGTTGAGAAAATTATCTGCTACCTCGATACACTATATATATATATAAGAAATAATACTATTTCAAGGTATCACGAGAAAATAACACTCATTCATAATGTGTGAGGTTGATCGAGCCAAGATGTTTTCAGATTGTCCAACAAAGATCCATATGTTCGCTGAAGTGGCAACTTGCAAGATAAAGTAGCAACAGTTGCTGGTAGTAAGCTGTGGCTGACAATAGAACAGAGTTTTTCAATCGGGATGCACATGGTCATTGGGGTGTCCATGTAACATTGCTAGGAGCCTACATAAAAAAAAAAAATGAACTGGGGGTCCACGGTAATATTTTAGTGGCCCATAGAGCAATTCTACCCTTTGAACGGTTGGTATTACTGAGAATAGAATTTATAGAATAATTGACGCCATATTAAAATAATAAAAGCAGAAATATATACGTAGCTTTTTTATTTATCTCATTCAAGTAGAAGAAACAACTTGACAGTGTCGTAAATTTAAGGTCACTAACAATGCTTTCGCTACAATAAAGCCTTAAAACTGGTTGGATGATCTTTGTTTTTTTATAATGAAGATTTCCTTTTTTTTATTTCTTTTCACTATCTACTTCACACCTAGGTTTTATTTCCTTTATAGTTCCTTTTGATCTGGATACTCGCTCATAGGTCAGTGACAAGAACAAATAGATGTATGTATGTGGACCGCGGTTGAGAACAATTGGTCTAATGGCTATGGGGTCCACAAAAAAAAAAAAAAAAAAAAAAAAAAAAGGGAAAAGACATCTATGAGTAAAAAAGTTTGAGATTCACTGCAATAGAGAGATAGGGAGTGATAGACTTAAGTTGTATGATGTTTTTTAATACGGGGCATTGTTATAATTATTGATTCTTTACTAGTTTTCCAGCCCGCTTATTTGTTTTGTTTGTAAATAAGAACCTTGTATGAATGTCAGGCTGAACACCAAACTCGCTCGGAAATATAAAAAATGTCAGATGTACATAATCGTTTTCTCAGAGCAATGGTTAAAATACTTCGATCGACTGAAGCCGGTAAATTTTAGCGAAAACTATCCTTCTTCGACCTTTGTGTATTTGCGCAAAAAACAAGCACAAACAATGACTCTTCCAAAGGATAAAAATAACATCATTCGATCACTTGAAAAAGCAAAAACAAAAGGAAATAATGACGTTATCCAGATGTTAACGATCAACACTATACATCAAATAAAATCTTAGGAAGGAAACCGCCATCAATCTTGGAAAGAGCTATAACAGCTACTAAACCTGAAAAACTTATTTTTCTGTAAAATTTGTTTCAATAATAATATTTTTATAAATTTCACTGGCTCTTTCGTCAATGAATACCAGATGTTTCCTCATAAGGAAACGGCTATTATTACCTTTACCAGTATAGTAAATTTCTTTGTAATTTTATCGCAAATTAAATAGTTATTTTTTATCTTATCGTAATGAAAAGTTCCACTTGATTCTTTAAAAATATCTACTTACGCCTGTTTTAATCTAAACTTATTTATAAATTGAACTTTTTTTTTTTTTTTTTTGTGTGTGTGTGTGTGTGTGTGTGTGTGTGTGTGTGTGTGTGTGTGTGTATGTGTGTGTCCGTTACCTATAGACTTCGAAACGGCTGAACCGATTTTCTTGAAAATTTACACAGTTGTACTATAAGCGTCTGCGGGTATTCTTAGCTAGGTTTTGTGTCGAGGTACCCCCGATAAATATCGAAAATCGATAATCGAAAAAATCGGGTTATAGAAAGAGTGGTCCGATGTTAATCAAATTTCATACACTCAAAGACAAAGACATAAGAAACGATATTCAGAAGTTTCAAGGTTGCGGTTTTTACAGTAGTGCAGAAAATCGATAATATACATATATAAAAGGCAAGATGTTTGTGTGTGTGTCTGTTTATCTGTCTTTATGTCCTTTATACAAATCCACAATTTTTATCCGATTCTCACTAAAATTCACACAAATATTTTTTAGGCTGAGTGTGAGCTCCAGGACCATGGATTAGTTTTAAAGCTTCCATTACACCCAAGCAACGCCGGGCTATACTGCTAGTTAATGTATACTTCTCTGACACATCTCAGCTACTATCGTTCTTGAAAGACTATAAATATACTGATTCTGTAGTTACTGATAACAAATATAGCAGCCATTTTGGATAGCTGATTTTATTTAATGATTGTTTAATTTAATTTTTTTGTAACAATTTATTTCATCACATACAACTCAGTTCTATGATTCTGTTAGACGACGTTATTATTGTTTGAAGAGGCTTAAAAACGTTCTAACCGATTTTTAAACACCCAACATACTTGTGACGAATGTCCAAGTATATATCAGCCTATATATATTAACAGTAAAAATGGACAAAAAAAAATCAAAACAATCCGTTTTAGTCGCTGTGAATATTCACTGTATTTAGTATTTCCTCCTATATTTTTTAAGTAAATTGACCTGACGCCCGATGACTCCACCCACCTCAGTAAGGGTCATCTGTTTTCCAACCCACCGCAGAGCCCACACACAAGCTCGTTTCTGAACCTTACATAGTTTCTTTGCCGACTTTTGGGGTTTCCTTTTGCTTCAGATCTCGCTACTTAATTTGAACACATGCGTCCTTTGTCGGTCAGTCACTTTTTAGGCTTTTCTCTTATTTCGTTATACAAAAGTAGTTCTTTCCCCAAAAATGCTAAGATCAGCGGTCATCTTGTCTTACTTTTGTACTCCCCGTCGATGAAGGGAAAAAGCGTAGGAGTGTTAGATTCTACCTGCTTTTCATGGGAGATGTTGTTTTTTTCTTTCATTTTAAAAAAATCATTTTACCACAAAGAAAACAATAAAAAAACCACTAAGCTTAAGGTACCTCCACTCATTTTCTATACCTAAGTTTTAAATTGAATTTTAAAAAATAAAAACGTTTTCTTGAAACTTTAATTTTAGCTTAATCGAAAGCTAAATGATTAAATTTACTATGTCCAGTAGGCAAAATACTTAGGTGTATTTTAGAAAGAAATTATAATAATTGAAATCTAAACATGCTTCTCTCAGATGTTATTTTTGGAAAATTAGCAAATTGAAAGTTAAATTAATCTGATTAAAAAAATATATTACTCGTTTATGGCATGAAATTAAGAATGAAAATATTTTTTAATCAGAAAGGTCTAACTCGTTGACCTTTCGGTAAGCGATGATAACCCCTGTCGTAAATCAGTTCACACATCTAGACGTATGGTGACCAAAAAATAACATAACCCAATTTAACATTTCGTAGGGGAAATAACACTTGAAACATGTGAACTTTTAATGATAAGTCTCTTAGACGTTTCCATAGTAAAAGAAAATGTGCAGTTTAACATAAATAAAGAATATTAAAAGTTCTTAATTCTAAATGATTTGTATTAAGCTTTTCATCTTTCGATTTGTAAGAAAAGTCTTTATTTAATAAATTAATAACCGAAGACACTGAATAACTGGAAGAAATTTAAAAGATGCTTGAAATTTTAATTAGCAAATAAAGAAATGAAAACAATTCTAATAAAAATTCATTATTCAGATCATATTTCTTCTTCAGAATATGATATCCATAAATTATATTATTTATAACATCAATTAAAGTTTATCTAAATTAAAAATCGCGTAATTTTAATGCATTTTTATTTGATTATTCGGAGAAGACTGACGGAAAAATAGTCTCGTAAATAAAAAAAATGAACATTTACCAATGAATCCTGTAATTAACTAATTAAAAAATGGTATCGATAAAGTATTTTTAGAAGTTTTATGCAATTAGTTGTAGGGTGGGTAACAGTTGTAAAAAATAGTTTACCAAGATATTCTAAAAACAATAATGGCATAAATAATTTAATTTATTTGTAAATAAGTCCTGAAAGTTTCATTAAATTCAGAGAATTGTTTGATTTTTGCAAGAATTTCAAACTAATGTGTTTTCAACGCCAAAAAAACGATTTCCATCATATTACGTTTTTCTTAGTAGTAACATTACGTAAAAGTGACGTGAATCGCTGACGGAAAACAAAAAAAATAAACTTTAACTAATATTTTGAACGTCTAAGAAAGGATTAATTTTTTTTTAATAATGACAACAAAATTTAATATTTCGTCTTCGTAGTAACATAAACATTTTGATGACAAATCTTTGTTTTTATTAAGTTCGAGTTAGGTACCGCCACTCATTTTCAATAACTAACTTTTAAATTTAATTTTTAAAAATATAAACTTTTGAAATATTTATTTTAGTTCTAATTGAAAGCTAAATAGATGATTTAATTTACTGTTACCAGTAACCAAAATACTCTAGTGCATTTCAAACAGAAATTATATTGATTGTTATATAAAACTTTGAGCTGAGTTTTTAACATTTTTAATTTTTCGGACATTTTTGAGCGATCTACAGATTTGTAAACAAAAGTTAATTCTCAGTTTTAAAAATCATGTAAAAATAAAATATACATCTGTGACACAATATGTTCGAAAAATAGCAAATTTAATGTTAGATTAATCTCATTTATGCAAGTATTACTTATTTAGAGCATGAAGTTTAGAATAAAACTATTTTAAAACACTGAGTTGACCTTTCTAACTTTTCTATCGTAACTGAAATGTGTTGACAGATACGAGATAAGATAAGTGTATGGCGATCTCAAGTGACATAATTGTACAATTTTTTCCGGTAAGGATATGAAACCTTGAAACACATGACCGTTTTGTGCACATAGAAATTACCAAACAAAAAATAGAAAAATGCTTCAAATACACACACAAAATAAAATTAAAAATTATTTAGAAAATACGATGGCTCGATAATTTGTATTAATATTTTCAATTTTCGATTCGTTAATATAGTCATCATTGTATAATCTGCTAGCCTAACGTCTACACGTCATGGAAATATTTTTAAAATATTTGAAAATTTTATAAGTTGTAATTTAAAAAAATGAAAACAGTTCTTTTAAAATTTCATTATTAATCGAAAATATATAAGGTCTGACATTTGTATTATTTATTAAAGAAATGAAAAGCTTATCTAATTGAATAATTTCATAGTTTTATTGCATTTTTTATTTTACTGTTCGGAGGAGATATTTGGTAAGATGAGCTAAATGATGTTAAAATAATACTTGATTTACATACCCCGATGAGCCCTGCGTTTAACTAATAAAACCATTTTTGCCTACAGAATTGAATTTATTGTAATTTCATGAATTTACGTGGAGGTGGGTATAAGATGTAAAAAAATATTTTTTTACAATATTTAAAAAAAATAATAAATTTAAAAATAAATTCATTCGTTTGTAAATAAGTCCTGAAAGTTTCATTTAATTACTTGATTTTTGTAGGAATTTCCAAGTTAATTTGTCTGTCACCTGAAAAATGTACGTTTTCCATTGTAAACTCTAGCAAAAAATAAAAACAAGATTTTTACCAAAGATTCGAAAGTGTTAGAAAGGATTTAAAATTTTTGAAAAATAATTTAAAAAAATAATTAAATATTTTCTCTTAGTAATAACATAAACGTTTTTATGGAAAATGTTCGTTTTTATTAAGTTTGGAACCGTCTTTCTTCATACTATGCTGTTTTATTAGCAATTTAGTGGAGGTACCTAACTAGGTATCTCCACTCATTCGCTGACAAAGCAGCATAGCATAATCTTAAAATGTCCCAAATTTAATAAAAACTAAGTTTTACCGTCAAAATGTTTAAGTTATTATTAAGAGGAAATATCAATATATTTTTTAATTACTTAGAAATTTTCTTTTATGCATTCTAATAATTTTTGTTATTTTTTTTTTGCGAGTGACTCGATTTTTACAAAATGTTTACCACGACAAACGTAATATTGCATAACTTACTTTTTTGCCGGTGAAAAACACATTAATTTGAAACTTCTTGCAAAAATTAAATAACAGCAGAATTTTTATGAAACTTTCAGGACTCATTCAAAAATGACTGAAATTATTTTTGAAATTATTTATTTTTTATAAAACTTAGTAAAAAATTTTTTTACATCTGTTACCCCATCTTCAATTAATTTCTTGAAATTTCTAGAAATTGAATACCGTCCCAGAACTTTATTCCATTGGTTAAATATTGGACTCCTTAGGAAAATAAATCACCTTTTATTTTCTAAAATTTGTTCATTTTCAGAAAATCTGCTTCAAATTGTGAAAACGAAAATTCAATAAATGTATGCCATTTTTAAATGTAAACTTTTAATTGCTTTAAAAGCAATATATATTAAGGATATCATAATCTGAAGAGAATTATTTTTTGATGACTAATGAATTTTTACAAGATTTTTTTTCATTTTTATCTTTTAAATATATTAATTTATAAAGTTTCAAAAATCTTTTAAAAATTTTTCCCATCATCGTTCGAATTAGGAATTTAATTAATGAAAACTATATTTAATAATCGAAAATTGTAAAGGGTAGTACAAACCTTCACGTACCAAGATATTTAAAATAACTAAAACATTTTTTGTGTGCATGCAGATAGCTGTTTTTTCTTTTACGTGTGGCCATACACGCCGTATCATTTAAAAGGTCACGTGTTTCAAAGGTTATCCCTCTTACAAGAAAAAAGGAACCTTATATAAAGCTTTTTCGGCAGGGTACAATTCTTTCATTTCGCTTCCGTGTCATTTGACACACACACACACACACACACACACACACACACACACACACACACACACACAGTTTAGAGTATTGGGATATAATTAAATAAATTAATAGTGCAAACAAATATGTAGTTAATAATAAAAAGTAAATTATTTTAAAAATTTAACAAATTAACTTTGCTATGTCATGTCCATCATGATAAAGATTATTATTAATAAAGAATAAATGAAAAATAGAGATTAAAAATAAAAAATTAATAAATACCATAACATTTAATAAATTATTGTAACCTCTTATGGGATACAAATCCTATATCATCATTCAACTAACTAAAACACACAAGTGAAATTGCACACCCGCAAAAGTGGATTCAAACGACTAAAAACATTTTGGAAAACCAAGACCAAAAAAATTCACAAATCAGAACATTCTGGATCCTGATTGGATTAAAAATAGAAAATTCATATGTGTCGTTTTTTCACACCTAGAAGCGAAAAAGGCCTGCTGGAGCAGGCAGCATGAGAAGCTACACTATTTAAACCACGTCGTTGAAAAATTAATTTACAAGAAAGTTTTCGATATTTTAATTTTTATTTTTTAGATAATTGCTTCAAACGTAAGGCTATGAAGCTAAAAAAAAAACTAACAGTCTATAAAATATTAAATAATTACTGAAAATATTTTGATAATTCTCATATTACTATGTAGTTACAAACCAAAAACGAAACTTCGTCGAAGTTAGAAATAGTTATATCAATTCAGGTCCACTATACTTAACTTTATTTGACAGTCCCAGAAGTCAGTCACATCAGATAACACTGATAACAAGACTACCGTGATTAATAAATGCTTTTATATTACATTTCAGGCAGTAAGCAAGTAATACTTGTTTCAAATCAGATTAAGGTAACATTAAATTTGTTAAATTCGCTAAAAGTGTCAGCGATATATATTTTATTTTTGCAAGAATTTTAAAACCGAGAATTACCTTCTGTTTACAAAATGTGTCGATCTAACAAAAATGGCCGAAAAAGTGAAATTTTTTAAACAATTTGAAAACTTTAGATTCCAATCAATTCGAGTTGAAATACTTTAGATTCTTTTGGTTACTGGAATGAGTAAATCTAATCTTTTAGCTTTCAATAAAAGCTAAATTCGAAGCTTCAAAAAAGCATTTTTATTGATTAAATTTCATTTAATACGTGGGTATTAAAAATGATTGGAGGTACCTGTTTTAACGGCTGTTTCGGTGAAGTGGGAAAAAGTGGCCAATTTCAAATATTTTCATTTGTACCCACTTCTTAAAATAACAACCAGCATTCATATTTATGAGTGTTACTGCATTACCATGTTAATGAATTTAAGCTATTTTTTTAATGTACAGATTAAGCTTCATTATAAAATTAAAATCGGAAAAACCGTAAAATTTTCACGGGTTAAAAACGAGTACAGAATAATGATCGATTGTTGCCAAATTTTGCTGTTGCTTTCTAAAATGAAAGCCACTAATTATAACGGGTTGGAAACGCCGGAAAAATTAATAGAATTTCTTCAGATGTAAGCAATACTGATACTGGATAGACCAAATCGTCTTCTTTTATGTGCCGTGTCTCTCCAGGACGTAGGTGATCATGACCCTCTATATCTTTCTGTCTCTTGTTGCTCTTAATATATTTTGCCTTGTTTTTCTTCCAAACACTGCTCCGCCATCCGTTTGTTTAAGCCTATCAAGTATGTCAAGCACTGTTTTCCCCTGTTTTTCTTTCTCTCTATCCGCCCTGTGAGTGTAAGATTCTCCAAGCCCTCCTACCTTATTTTAATCCCAGAAACTGCAGCTGTCCCTTACTGATCCCACATGTTTTGTTCATGGTATCCTCAGCATATTTCTGTAGAATCACATTTCTGTTGTTTCGGGCGCTTCTTTCATCTTCGAAGAAATTGTCCAGAATTCGCTGTCATATAGGAAGAAAGTTATCTCATAAGATTCGATTACTCTTTTCTTTGTTTCCAATGAAATTTTCCTATCTCTCAATACTATTCTCAGCTTCTCAAAAGCGTCTTTGGCCATGACAATAAGTTTCCGTGAACAACACGCATACTAAAGATTATCACAGTTTAATTACAAGATAATGCTTTGAAGTGACTTTCGTGTACTGTTTCATAGAGAAAACAATGGACTCTTGACATGAATTCAAAGGAATCAACAGCGAAAAGGAAATAATAAAAAATAATATATGGCGTTCACCATACAATGGTATGAAGTGCAGCGGTCAATGGCTCAGAAAATTGAATTGTTCGTGTCATTTCAGTTAAGATGGGTTCATTAGATTTAACAGCATGCTTACTGTGTTCGTTATATAACACATACCATAACTATACATCTTACATAACACAACATTCATTCTCTTGCATGTAAAATAACATTAATTCTCGAAAATAGCTAAAAGTATAGCCGAAAATGATCGAATAAACAAAACATTTGGGCAATTTTTATATAATTTATTTCCCCAAAAGAAAGAAAAATCATAAGAAAAAACATAACCATCACACCTGCTTTGTCTTTTTTATTGAAACCTGCATAAAAGAGAGATTGCTTCCCAATTATATTTTTTTCTTAAATTTTATATATATATATATATATATTTTTCTTAAATTTTCAAAACTGATATATTTTTCTTAAATTTTCAAAACTGATGTATTTTTCTTAAATTTTCTCTTTTAAGGGAGCAACCGTTATTTTTATTTCTTGTTTTAGGTCTTTGTGACTCTCATTCGTGTAAAATCTTTTGTAAAATAAAGACGGAAGCTGACTATGGTTCGCCTCAAATAGCCCATATTCACCATATAATAACGTTTTTTATAACGTCTGTTTTAATTTTATATAATTTTTCTTATATATATATATATATATTGTCATCCGCAGACAGATCTGTTTCACTGTATCACAGCTCATCAGTACGGTTAGACTCGGATTGCTTTTTAACCCAGGATTGAAATCCGACCAAATTGGCGTCGTCGGCAATTCCACCTCTGGGTTATGGGCGTTCGGTGGGAGAAGGCAGACTTTTTAGCGCATATATTATCATCACACGCGCCCAATAGTTAGAGTGATCGAATTCATTTTACTGAATGAGCGATGCGTACACGCTAGAGTGGCTACTGTTTTTCAAAGTCTACCTTTCTTCCAGAGTGCTCAATCAGGGTGTGAGAGCGTAAATATTGTCATCCGCAGACAGATCTGTTTCGCTGTATCACAGCTCATCAGTACGGTTAGACTCCGATTGCTTTTCAAACCAGGATTGAAACCCGACCGAATTGGCGTCGTCGGCGATTCCACCTCTGGGCTATGGGCGTTCGGTGGGAGAAGGCAGACTTTTTAGCGCATATATTATCATCACACGCGCCCAATAGTTAGAGTGCTCGAATTCATTTTACTGAATGAGCGATGCGTACACGCCAGAGTAGCTACTGTTTTTCAAAGTCTACCACTCTTTCAGAGTGCTCAATCAGGGTGTGAGATCGTAAATATTTATATACATACATACATACACACACACACACACACACACACACACACACACACACATATATATATATATATATGTGTGTGTGTGTGTGTGTGTGTGTAAAGAGAGAGAAAGAGAGAGATTGAGAATAATAAAGAATAACAATAAGAAATGATTATAACAAAGAATAATCACGCCAAATATAACAATTCGACCAGCAAATTAATAGAGACTAGAAACGGGCGTCAGACAAGGATGTGTCGTCTCACCGAATGTATTCAACTTTTACAGCAAAACAATCCTAACGGAGCTGATGATCCTACCAGGATCTGTTATTGTCGGACGCCATCTTAACAATGTAAGGGATGCAGATGACCTCTTCGTGGCAGACAAATCTACAGGACCCCTTAAACAAGGTAGTAAAGCTTTGACGAGAAGAAAGAAATAACTTTAACCGTAAGACAACAGAATTTACGAACGTGTCTTATCACTGGATTTGTTTAACCACTATAGCAAAAGTACCTAAAAAGTATGTATTTTTGGTTATTATCGATGTTCGTATAATCAATAAAATACGTTCTCTGGTCACGTTGTTTTACTTATTATTGTTAACTCTTTATTTCTATTCTACACAATTTTCAGCACATCCCCATGCATGTATGTACATGTTTATACAGCGAGGGAGATACACTACCGGCCATAATTATTAGGCTACCCCAGCGTTTAAAAAATGATGTATTTCATACTAATTTTTAGTATTTATTGCCAAGTGTATAATTGTAAATGAAAATAGAATGGTTCCTCCTTTAATACTGCACAATAACATGTGCATCAAATGAATTTATAAATATTTAATAATTACCTATATTGCAGTTTCATCAATGATAGAATGAAGAAAATTTAGGGGGATTCGGACGAGTTCATCTTTGCTTCCTTGCCTTGTAAAATTTTGCAAAGTAATAATAACAAAAGAACCATTCTATTTTCATACTAAAAATAGTACGAAATACATCATTTCTTTTAAAAAAACTGGGACGGCCTAATAATTATGGCCGGTAGTGTAGGTAGATAAGATCAGGCAAAACTGAAAAGGCCGAAATCACGGTTGTGTTACCGGCAGATGTTCTCTACCTAAATATCTAAAATCTCTACATGCTAAATCTTTATTTCCCTTCAAATATGTATGGGGCACTTTTTAGTACTACTGCTTACCGGTCTAATTTGAACCTGGCCTATAACAGTTCAGTAGATACACTACAGGCCATAATTATTAGGGTACCCCAGTGTTTTAAAAAATGATGTATTTCATATTATTTGTTAGTATTTATTGCCAAATAAATAATTGTAAATGAAAATAGAATTGTTCTTTTGTTAATACTGCACAATAACATGTGCGTCAAATGAACTGATCTGGTGTCCAGTGTTTGTGTTCTCCTCCCCACAATGCTAGTCTCTTCTTATTATTGGCTGGCCAAAGCAAAGGCTTACTGGCTGCCTTGTAAAATCTTGCAAAGTAATAATAACAAAAGAACCATTCTATTTTCATTTAGAATTATCCACGTGGCAATAAATGATAAGGATAGTATGAAATATATAATTTCATTAAAAAATCTGGGGTCACCTAATAATTATGGCTCTGTGTGTGTGTGTGTGTGTGTGTGTGTGTGTGTGTGTGTGTGTGTGTGTGTGTGTGTGTGTGTGTGTGGCGCGCACACACACACACACACACACATATATATATATACTACCGGCCATAATTATAAGGCCACCCCAGTTTTTAAAAAGAAATGATGTATTTCATACTATATTTAAGTGGATAATTCTAAATGAAAATAGAATGGTTGTTTTGTTATTATTACTTTGTAAAATTTTACAAGACAACGAAGCAAAGATGAACTCGTCCGAATCACCCTAAATTTTATTCATTCTTTCATTGATGAAACTGCAATATTGCTAACTATTAAATATTTATAAATTCATTTAATGCACATGTTATTGTGCAGTATTAAGAAAAGAATCATTCTATTTTCATTTAGAATTAGCCACTTGACAATAAATAGTAAAAATAGTATTAAATACATAATTTCCTTTAAAAAACTGGGGTGGCCTAATAATTATGGCCGGTAGTGTAGATAGATAGATAAATAGAGAGAGAGAGAGAGTGAGTGAGAGAGAGAGAGAGAGAGACAGACAGACAGACAGACAGACAGACAGACAGACAGACAGAGGGAGAGAGAGAGAGAGAGAGGAAGGGGTGAGAGAAAGCAAAGAAATTGTCATTGTTTGAGTTCATCTCAAATTATGCGACAATAACATTGATTTTCTGTTTTTCTTTTTCACCCGTTTACTTTATTTCCTGTGTCTCTTCAGTTTACCGGGCATTGTTTCATTGCTACCCACTTTTTTCCGTTGTATTCGTTTAATAGTGCTTCCTCTCAAAGACACGGATTTTTAGACGGGGAACGGATATGAAGCCACAGGCTGTTCTTCCGCCAATAGGACCATTCAATCCCCAACCAATTCAGAAAACTTAATTCTGATGTGTAACTTTTAACTTCCACAATAATTGTGACTCAATTTCTTTTTGCTGATCTGCTATGATTTATTAGCTGCTGATCTGTTTCGTGGCGGAAACACAAGCAGATGGGGTAACAGTGCAACATGGTCCTTGATCTTTGCCAGGATAAAGGGAAGTATAGAAGGATCACAGCTAGGGATATACATGGAGATTGAAAAGTAAAACCCTGTTTTAAATGTACATTGTGGTGCAATGGATAACTGGACGAGAACTCGGCAGAACCGAGCTCGATCCCCAGTTGAATTCGTGGCATTCACTTACGCGCAAAT
This sequence comes from Ascarosepion bandense, assembly GCA_037127315.1. Lineage (NCBI taxonomy): Eukaryota > Metazoa > Mollusca > Cephalopoda > Sepiida > Sepiidae > Ascarosepion > Ascarosepion bandense. Next base: position 4,009,809 of record JBBBDQ010000581.1, on the reverse strand, counting down.
ACCCTTGGGAGAGGTATGAATCCGGCTCTTCTTCCCCCAGCTATGGGTCAAATAGCAAGACAGGTTAGGTTCTGTAGCCTTGGTGGGAAACCAGTCTATTGCAGGAAATAATGGCAACCTAATGCGGGAAAATCTTCTGCCCAGTCAGTCATATCTCTTCTGAGACATGATCGCCCAAGCGTGTATCACGCATGGTAGTTAATTGACTGATAATTTATTTATTAACTATAATATTTACAAGAATTGGATATGAGAAGAAAGCGCTTAACATGAGGTTTTATCTTAACTTATATAGATAAGCATGAGGCAAAATCACGTACATACAGAAGCCAAATAGGCTATTACATATATATATATATATATATATATATATATATATATATATTGTGTATTTAGGCAGCATTTTTTCATTAATGCATGTTTAATTAAATAATATAGACAAGTTTTGTCTATTTATTTTATGTAAATTTTTCCACATTTTCTGATAAGCTTAATAGCATTATCATTAAATGAAGAAAGAAAATTACAATATTGATACATAAATTTTAATAATCCAATCTAAGCTTTCGGCTTACATAACCCATTTTTAAAGATATCAATTACATTATATATTAAAACACGGTCAAACCATAATGACAAACTGTTTTTGTTTACATGGAAGATTTCCAAGCAACAACAAACTCGTGCATTTAAGACGCTGGAAGCGAATGTCGCATCACAGCTCATGACGTCACACATGGCCAAGCGAGAGTGAAAACGAGAAATATTAAGTATGCGAAGCCATTGGAATAAACCAATGTCTTCTGTTTTAAGGATATTATGTGGAAATTCCATAGTTTATCTTGTTCAGGTTAGGTTTCAACTGTTTTATGTTTATAGCTTCGATAATTTTTAGTTTTTGTTTATTGTTTTCATGTTTAAATATAGCTATGTTTTCAACTAGGGTTTTCCGGAATCGTGTATGTGGCCAGGTATGTTGTGTTAAATGCCTAAAAATGTTAGAATTATCGTTCAAGTGTAGTGTCAAGCGTCGTGAAAGAGAGTCTTTGGTGTGACCAACATAAATATTATTTAATCCGTTGAAGATACAATCTCCTAAAGGGTACTTGAATTTGTAAACTATGTTGTTTTTTTGAAAATAGCTAACCCGGGGAGAATCATTGCGAATAATTGAGTCGGATATACTAGATTTAGATTAGTATATGATTAACTCAATTTTAATTGCTAGGATCTGTTGTAGATATATTAGTATTTACTAATTCTTTAGTATATTTTCATCTTGTTTATAATTTATATGCATTTGATTACGGTATGTTAAATATAAGAGACAATGAATGTCTACTATGTTTAATCATGAGCCGTTCTAAGCCGTGTGGGTTGTTTGGATTTAATGTAGATGCCCTCCAATATCTGAAGGTTCTTTTTACTGTGTGTATGAGTAAGGATTTCCACGTAAATACTTGTACACACACACACACACACACACACACACACACACACACACACACACACACACACACTGATATATTTATATTTAATTTGTAAACGCGTTATTCTGCGACCTAGGTTTCTACCTTTCGGTGTCTTCATATAATTTACAAAAAATTGTTATTAAGTTTTTGTAAATCGCCTGAAGACACCGAAAAGTAGAAATCTAGGTCGCGAAATAATTCGTTTACAAATGAAAAATATTCAAAAGTTCTACAATATTATTGTATTGAACACTTTTCAATACAAAAGTATATCGGTCTAATTTAATTATGACCAAAAACTAAATAATTAAATTATATATATATATAGGCGGTAACATTCGGGAAGGATTGGTAAAATCCGGGATAAGGTTGGTAAACAATCCAGGAGGATCCTAGTAATATCGTTAAAATATTAAAACTGATCCAATAGGAAGAATGCATGCCTTAAAATGACATGTTAAAAAGATATATATATATATAAAATGAATTGAGTTCTCTGGGTGACTGGCGTCTGTATACACTACTTACATACAAGACGTTAAAATTTACCTTCTCTGACTCCATGCGCCGATGGCTTAGAGAGTAGAGACTCCGACTGACACCAAATCGGTCGAGTTTCGATCCCGGCTAGAAGCAAGTGGATATGTCTAGCCACACTGATGAGCTGTGATACAGCGAAACGAGCTTGTATGTGGATGACTAATATATATATATATATATATATATATATGAAAAGTAACAGTCCATTTTAAAATACTTATCATTTATTTATTAACAAGAACTTCTACAAGAAGTGGATATGAGAAGAAAGCGTTTAGCATGAGGACTTATTAAAATTCGACATGGGCACCAGACTTCACTCCAAGCTTCTCAAGACATCTAGGAATCGCGTCAGCTGACTTCACGAAGAACTCTTGTATTATGGAAGACATAACTTCTTGTATTCGCTCTTCATGGTCTTCCAAAGTCTTGGTTTGGCATAGTAGACTTGATCCTTTAACCAACCCCAAAGAAAAAAAAAACAGGATGAGATTCCTGGCTGACCACTAATACATCATATATGGAGTTATATTCTAATCACCCTGTAGATATATTCACATCAGACTGGAACAAATCCATACATATTTTTTTTATCATTTCACCCCAAGCAAGGCATTCCACTGCCACTATAGCGCAGGGGGTTACATAGAGGAAAGTGATGAGAAAAAGGGGTTAGTTATAGGAAATGTCAGAAGGAGGGTGATAGACGAGTAAGGAGGTACATAGGAAGAGTGGTTGAGAGAATGGGTGCGTGTTAGTGTGTTAGGAGGTGTCTATTGACCTTACATTTAAACTCCTGGAGATTGTAGCTGTCGTGGAAGCAAGTATGCGGAAGGGAATTCCACAGGCGGGAAGTGCGAGAAAAGAAGCTGTTGGAGTAGAAATTGCAGTTACATTTTATCGGTTTCATTGTAAAAGGGTAGGACCTAGTTGCTAATCTAGTATCTCGTGCAAATTTGTACCTAGGGGGCATCAGTGCTCTAAGTTCATCGGAGCAGAAACAGTGAAAGTATTTATCGAAGAGGTACAGGGAAGCCACGTCACGCCGCTGAGAGAGTGACTGCAGGCGGTCAGCAACCGGTTGTGGGGCCATTATATAAAGTGTGAAGAAATCAGAACGGACTGCACATGTGTATGAAAATATCATGTTGATTTTGTTTTTAACGGTTTATCAACCATTTAGAGGTTATTTGAAGACAGAAAATATATTCATATTGTAAGAACGTTTTGGAGAATATAATTCATCCCTACTATTTAGCCTATAGCTGAAGTAAAGAAGAGTTGGATTCATGCCTTTGTGAAGAATATTTACGCATAAATGAATATAATGAACCCGACAGGAAGTGGAATTACAGCATTCAAATATTCAAGCTGGCAACACATGGTATTCCCAAGCGGTCATCCATCTTGGTACTAACCATACTCAACGTTTCTTAACTTCAGAGGTCGCATGTGAACCGATGTTTCAAGGTGATATGGCTGGAATCTGCAAGACTTGCATCGGTGAATCGACGTGGGCCAGTTCTGCTCCTCAATAATGCGCAGCCACATGTTGCAAAAATGACGTTGCAAAAACTCGCAGACAAGAGTTTACTTTACATCTTCCATATCCTCCTGATTTTTTACCCACTGATTATAATTTTTTAAGCATTTAGGCATATTTTTAGTTTTCAAAGATTTTTTTTGCATCACAACGAAAAACTTTTTATTAACGAAGAATAAATAAACTCTTCAATCTATGGTTGATGGGCAGATACCCAAGGCTCATATTTTGACTAATTTTAACATTTCTACAGTTAATTTTTCAAGAAGAAATTTCTTCTTTTCCTATGTGCCATGTCCCTTCACGTGTAACTCTTAAAACGCTTTCTCCTGTTACTCCACCCAAACTCCGCTCTGCCACCCTCCTGCCTAGGCCCTTCAAGTATGTTATCCATTGCTTTCCCCTGTCTCTCTTTCCCTCTATCTGACCGGTGAATATCAGATTCTCTAATCCTTCCTTCCTCACCACAAGAACTTCAGCTGTCTTCTCCTGATGCTCAGTATTAATTTCATTTTCGTTTCCATCCTTTCTAAAACCTCATCATTGCTCACATGCTTGATCTATGATATCAACAGCATCCTTCTGTAGAACCACATTTCACTTGCTTTAATTTTTTCCTTAATCTTTACTGATATCGTCCAGTAGTCACTGTCATATTAAAGAATAGACATCACATAGCAATCCAGTACTATCTTCTTTGTTTGTAGCATAATTTTCCTGTCTCTATATACTGTGCTCAGCTTCTGGAATGCATCCTTGTCCATTCTAATTCGCCTTCGGATTTCTGTGTCACATTTTCCGTCTTCCGTTAGAACATTTCTCAAGTACTTATATTTATGTACTTGCTTGATTTCCGTATCCCCAACCGGTAAATGGCATTTCTGAAATAGCTTCTTCGTATATGAATCGTAGTTGACTGGTATATTCTTTACAATATACAGCCACGATGAAGGAAAATTCACGGAAAATATTTTAGAACTTACGTTATCGTAGTTATTAAAATATACAACAACAAAAGACAAGTGACCAAAATCCCCAAGAAACTGAATTGATTTAACAGAGAGAGAAAGAGAGAGTGACAGAGAGAGAGAGAGAGAGAGAGAGAGAGAGAGAGAGAGAGAGAGAGAGATTTCTACACTGGAATTGAATGTAAACAATACGTCCTCGAATATATCCTGTAATTAAAAGCTAAGAATATACGATCAAAGGGACTTAAAATTTAATAACACTCAATTCACTCGTGACACCTGCACCATTGTGTTGATTTCTTTCTCAAATATACTTACAAAGGTATAAATCTATATCTTCTTCACTAGCTAAGGGTTAAACAGAAGATCTAACTGTATACTAGGCTTTGCAGCTACTTTCGAAGAAGAACACTTTTAAATCCAAAATCCGTTTGGATGTGAGGCTACTAACTTCGGTACATCCATTTAGTGAATTTTGACTTAGTATTATTTTTTCCGGCAAAGTCTCATTACTTTACTGTTGAAATTACTCGATGTATCCGTAAGTTTTATTCTAATAATGTCTTTTCTGGTCCTTCCTTCCGAATTATATTTTAACTAATTATTATAATCTATTATTATAATCTACAAAATAATAAAATAAATAGAAAATTAATTCATCTTCTGTCTGACTGAACCCTGTTCCTTTTATTATCCTTTCTAATCAATATATTTTTCTTAGTTTCTTTCAATCTAGACTCTTTCATTCGCACAAACTCTATGCGTCTTAGTGGCTATAACACCTTCTTCGGAATGAAATGATAAAAAATCAAAACATTTGGTACTGAAATCAAAGCTTTGACAGTAATTCACAGCTTCGCACCCTCCACACACACACACACACACACACACACACACACACACACACACATATATGAAATTATTGATTTTTACATTATTCTTAATCGATACTCGTATTTGAGTAGATATTCTGTTTTTAATCAAACAGTATATTTATTTCTGCCGGTTACGATAAATTTTGTTACGAAAATATGTGTCATTCGGCAGGATCCAAACTTGCGACTCCTATCAACGTATCAATATGTCGGTTTAACAACCGACATATTGCTTCCCTGATAGCTACAATCTCCAAAAATTTAAATGCAATGTAAACTGCCATATTCTATATTCTGGGATCTCGTTCATCTTTTTTCTTTTCTTCAATAGCCCCTGTACCCATTTTTTTTATCCCACAGTAACACCCTGCGTACTAGTGGCTTTTTCGCCTTGTTTGGGTTGAAATGATTAAAACGTATATATAAGAATAGGGATGTAAATCTTTTGCTATCTCTATGTCTTGGTCTTCTGGTCTTCCATAGAAATTTAAATAACTATTGTAGCACCTGTAGAAACAGATTCAATTTCTAATTTAATTTCTTCTGTATTGACGTCAAGTTTTCTTTCATTTCTCTCTATTTCTCTATTCCCTGTTGTCATGAACTTTTTTTCTTTTCTCCATTTTTCCCTCTTCTTCCCTTTTTCTCCTTTCTCTTTAGAACCTTTTTTCTTTTCTTTTTTTCTTTCTTTATACCATTTGTTGTCCTTCGTCTATTTCATCAGATTTTTCTTCAAATTTTAAAACCCTTTATTGTTTCCTTTGTTAAGTTTTATAATTTTTTCTTGTTACACGTTTCTCCATCTTATCAATACGCACGCAAATTTTAGATATGTTGACGGGCTTCTTTCAATTTTAAAATCTAGTCACGTGGCCCAGCAACATCCACGCTCTGGCTTTTTGTTGTTCCCGGTGATGAGATCTCATTTTGTGGCCTGGGTTGGGTGAAACGTTTGAAGTTGGAATCTCAGAGAGAAAATAGGATTCAGAAGAAGAAGAACCAGAAGAAGATGTGAAGGATAATGAATCGGGTGGAAAAGAAGAAAATTAGCGAAAGAGAACGATGAAGAATGAAGTGAAAAGAACAAGAAGGAAGAAAAGAAGAAGACATAGGAAGAAAATTAATGAGATATGGTTAGAATAAGAAAGACAAACAGTAGTTAAAAATAAAATAAAGAAAACAACAGAGAAAAGTAAAGACGACGAAAGATAGAAATAAAAATAACGCGTGGAAATATGATGAAGAAGAAGAAGAAGAAGAAGAAGAAGAAGAAGAAGAAGAAGAAGATGATGATGATGATGATGATTAATGTGTTGAGAAAATCAAGAAGAAAAAGAAAAAGGTAAAAAGAAACATTAAACACTAAAGAAGGTTATCATAAAAAAAGAGAAACGGTAACAGGAATGACAAAGAAGAAGATGAAAAATAAGGTATTTGCAAAATATGGGAACTCATCAACTAATTCTGACTAGAAAATTAACTTTAGACAATAATCGCATCCAGAAGTTGAAAAGGAAGGCAAATTAAAGAAGATTTGTGAGGTTCTGTGAGAAAATATCCTGAAAGTAACGTTGTTATGCGAATGACTTATGGGTAAAGCTTCTGTGGTAGATGATTGACCAATGTTCATGGGTGCTGTAGGGGCTTGTATAATTTCCCCTAACAATAAATAAAAAGAAAAATACACTACAAATAAGGTAAAATAAACTTTTGTTTATTTTCGTAAAATAAAATAAAAGAATTAATTTTTATACAAAATGTAGTTGTCCATATAAAGATGAAGAATGGAAGAAAGAAAGGAATTGGGAGTGTGAGAGGGAAAGAAAGGGTCTATGTGTTGCGAGCGAGATGAGAGAAAGAGAGGGTGAAACAATGTTCATTGATGCGTGAGACGGTCTGTTGTGTGGGTTGCTGTATTCTCTCTACATGTGCTCCGAACTGTCTGTTCCTCTCTCTGGTGGAGAAAGTTTCTTTTATCGGGCCCTGATTGGTCAAAATTCATATTTTTGACCATGTGATGTGTTTTCAACTACGTCCGTGCTTTTGGGTGTGCCGTTCTTGTTTTTGACCCCAAAGGGTTTGGTAAGGCGTGAATGCCCGCGCAATTGCATTTTTAGAGACACACGTGGTGTGAATTAATTTTATTGTGTGTGTGTGTGTGTGTGTGTGTGTGTGTTGTGTGTGTGTGTGTGTGTATTGAGCTTGGAAAATAAAGCGAGAAACAGCACAGAGTCAAGTTTCAAGGCTTGTGATCTTCTGAAGCAGAGACAAGATTTTATCTGACTGGGTAGGTAATTGTTCTGTCAATAGGTTGTGCATATAAAATCATCTGACATACTTAAAATCATATGTTTTTCAATTTAAAAATCATTTATATCTATCAAAGTGTCGTCATATTTTGTACAAGTCTATCAGTCTAAATATAAAATATATTTATTTTAGCAATCTTTTGCTTGACATTAGCTGTTTGTTTTGTACCTATCAATCTATTATTTATTTATTTATAATTACTTTTCGCTTAGCATAAGCTGTTTTTATGTTGTGGTGAAGTGAATAGATATCAGAACGAGATATCAGAACGTGATATCAGAGAGTATTAACAGTACATGCGTACGACACATTTATTGGAGCGTTATTATTACAGAAAGACAGTCAAGGAATACTACACCCCGTAAGCTATTTTTCCAGAAAATTAAATTGTTACAAAAAGGCATATTCCACTAACGGTACAGAAACCTTAGCTCTAATTGAAAGCTTGAAACACACATATATATATATATGGCGTATGTGTACATGGTATATCACACGTTAAAAGTTTGCCTCCTTCTACCGAGCGCACATAGCTCAGAGGTAGAATCGCCAAATCGGTCTGGTTTTAATCCTTGGTAAAAGCAATCGGATGTCTAACCGTACTGATGAGCTGTGATACAGCGAAAGAGATCTCACACCCTGATTGAGCACTCTGGAAAAATGGTAGACTCTGAAAAAACAGTAGCTACTCTAGCATCTATGCATCGTTCATTCAGTAATGAATTAGAACATTCTCAGCTACTGGCTTATGTGTACATGGTATATCACATGCTAAAAGTCTGCCTCCTTCTACCGAGCCCATAGCTCAGGTGTAGAATCGACGACTGACCCGGATTCGATCGGGTTGCGATCGGATGTCTAACCGTAACGATTAGCTGTGATACAGCGAAACAGATCTGTCTGCGGACTATATATATATATATATATATATATATATATATATATATAATCGGTTTCCAAACTGTGATCTAATTAAAACTTAAAATTTAATAGAAAAAATCAATTTCCTAAATCCAAAATTAAGATTAAATATACAAAATTAGATTAATTATAAAAACTCTGCTTAAACATCAACATATTATGTACAAAATAAGCATCCCACCCCTTACCTGCTCCTCTAAGAAATCAAAAGGATATAGTCTAGTCGCAAGATAACAAAAAAACTTACATTTCTAGCTGCTAATGTTAAATCTGTCTACAAACCTCAGAGACTCTCGTTAATCAACCATATTCACTACCCACACCACTTTCTTCAAAATTCTAACTGTCAATCCACACGACTTATTCCCTTATCACTAACCCCCACCAACAGCCAACACACAACTGACCAAATATAAGAAAAGAGACTTTCCATTCCTGTCCACATCGCCTGATGAGACATTGCAGTGTCAATGTCGAAACAAATGCACTATTTGTAGTGGATATATAAAAAACTTTTGTACATGTTCTAAAATATAATTTATAATAATTATTCACAGCTCTATGTATTATACTGTTTTAAATTAATGTTTTGGACGTTGTAAAAAATTTTTCTCCGTTCTGTATTCTCTCGTATATATACACACACACATACACATATATATATATATATATGTTTCATCCATATATCCACAGCAGTGCAGAAACTATTGTATATTCAGACCGTAACATGTTGGTATTCATATATAAGATAAAGAAGAAAAATCGACTTTTATCTTGGAACCTGTTACTACAAGAATTTAATCTAGAAATTCGACGCATATCAGGAAAGTCGAATGTGACCGCAGATGTGTTATCTAGGATTTGGAAATAACCAAATCATCTTCGGAAAAAAACAAGATCCATCTTGTGTTTGTATGAGGGAAAAGTACAAAATGAAAATACTATTTTTTTCTCTTTAACTATGAGAGTAACAGAGATAAATAAAGAAAGGCAACACCCACTTCCACACTAAGCTGAGTGGTGGTCATGGTGAGCACTGACCGACTGACTGACAGTGGGAAAAGAATTCAAAGACACAATCACCCGTGAATTAGAAAACAGAGACCATTTTGTTTCCTTGGAAGATACGATCGTCCATGGAATAGAAATCAGAGACTTCTTTTACCCACGTGATTGGTAAATAAGGCGCAAAACTTGCGAGAAGGAAAGGACGTCAAACGTCGTACAGTTTGGGCCTTGCTAAAGAGAAGGAACAGAGTCAAAATAAATGAATAACTGATTCTAACTGAATCAGACATACGGATTTGGGGCTTCAAGTGTTCTAACAGGAGATGGAAAGTGTGACACAGAGATGCGTTCCAGAAACTGAGTAAAGTACTAAGACACAAAGAAAATTTCCTAGAAACAAAGAAGAGAGTGCTAGATTGCTATGTGATGTCAGTTCTTCAATACAACACTGAATGCTGGACAATATCATCGAAGATGAGGAAAAAACTTGAAGCAGCGGAAATGTGGTTCTACAGAAGGGTGCTGCGGATATCGTGGACCGAGCATGCGAGCAACGATGAAGTGTTGCAAAGAATGGAAACGAAAAGAAAATTAATAGTGAGCATCAGGAAGAGACAACCGAGGTTCCTGAAACATGCAATGAGGAAGGAAGGTTGGAGAACCTGATACTGACAGGCCAGATAGAAGGAAAAAGAGACAGAGGAAGGCAGCGGATAACATATTTGAAGAGCCTGATCAGGTGGATGACGGAACGGCTGTTGCGAGGTGTAACAGGAGAAAACCTACTAAGAGACACCGGGATAGGGAGACGTAGAGAACCATGATCGCCTACGTCCTGAAAGGACAGGACACATAGAAAAATAAGAAGTTCAAATATAAATATTGTCTTCTATTTGAAGTAATCGTCTCTTTAAAAAGATATTTATCTTTTTATTTGAAGCATGATGAAAATGCAATACAAGTAAGAACATTGTTTTATTTGTAACTAGCAGTATAGCCAGGCGTTGCTCGGGTGTAATGCAAGCTTTAAAACCAATCCATGGTCCTGAAGCTCAGACTCTTCGTTGAAAGAAAAATGAATGGATGCAAGTTAAATTTTGATTTCCTGGTATCGATATCAAATTTTCTGCACTATTGTAAGAACTGCTACCTTGAAACTTCTGAATATCGTTTCTTATGGCTTTGTCTATGAGTGTGTCAAATTTGATTAAAATCGGACCACTCCTTCTATAACCCGATTTTTTCGATTATCGATTTTCAGTATTTATCGGGGGTACCACGACATAGAACCTAGCTAAAAACACTCGCAGACGCTTATAGTACAACTGTGAAAATTTTCAAGTAAATCGGTTCAGCCATTTCGGAGTCTATAGGTAACGGACACACACACACACACAGATACATAAACACACACAGAAAAAGTTCCATTTATAAATAAGTTTATTATATATATTAGATCGATATATATTACAAACAGAACCTGAATCAAGCCAGAAAAATATAATTTGTTTTCTTTCCGTTACAATCTGAGACACAGTCCGGGATTTAATGAAATTGAAGTTTACTCCTATAAGACAAATTCAGTAGCTGATCAAATTTTATTTTAAAATTTGTTTTCAATAAAACGTTTATTATCATCATCATTATTATGTACTTGAAAAAACATTGTTCTATCAATGTCGAAACACAATGTACAATTTTGTAGTAGTTTGTAATTTGTACATGTTCTAAATTAATAATTAATAATAATAAATATTCATTGCTCTATTTTTATATTGAGCATTGTGTTAAATTAATCTTTTGAACGTTGCAATTATTTCCAAGCTTGTCTGGCATTCTGTATGTATATACGGTTGGTTCAGGCTTATTTATATATGTTAAAATATCTACTAAGGAATGTTGGCATCAAGAGATGATAAAGACTGAATGATATGAGCAGAATAGAATAGAGAAAGATGTAGATAGATAGATAGATAGATAGATAGATAGATAGATAGATAGATAGATAGATAGAAACAGTTTAAAAATATGTTATGACATAGATAGATAGATAGATAGATAGATAGATAGATAGATAGATAGATAGATAGATAGCAGGGTGCATATTAAGAAAGAGAATTAAATATAACATTGTAAATATTTACTTCAGTAAAATACCAAAGACATTTTCCTCAGATCCTTCCCTCTTATATTCCACATTTCATTGTAACTAAAGTTCATGTGGTCAGATAGGAAATTAGCAACTTTCCTCTCTGTTAGGTTCATTATTTGCGCCAGCATCACTTCATTACTTCCTTCCTTCCATCTTTCTTTCCTTCCTACCCCAAACCGCACCTATTATTACATCAGAATTTGCTGCCTCCTTCTGTGAGCAAAACCTGCGCAAAATCTTTTTTGCTTCGCACACAGAGCGCTTCATTTGGAGTTTAAAAATGTCCCAATCATTCCTACTCAAGAGACACCGCTTGCGGTGCGTTGTCTGCGGTTTCAAATCAGCCCCTTGGCCATCAGGAACACGGAACAAGTTACACTCAGACCAAGCCTGCTCTAACCTGCTGGTTTTTCAAAAAGATTCATTAGGCAGGGAGCGGAATTGCTCGTTAATTGCGTCGCCTTTGTGCCCTTTCACAGACCACAATCTACCTGTGTAGAGGCACATAACGACGCGTATC